>DWUN01001467.1:0-16512 GCA_018249975.1 Passova gellias | reverse complement strand
GGCAATAGGCTCACCACCTATTCCATTTGGGACTTAAACGTAACTGGTGAAATGTGGGGGTGTACTACACTCCTCTGATGTGATGTTACGTATAATAATAAAATCATTAATTTGCTTGCTCTCATAAAATTGCTCCAAAGGATATTTAAACCTAAGGAAGGGTTCTTGACCTTCGCCGAGTGAGACCCTGGTGCCCTAATTAGGTTTCTTCCGAACACTGTACAATCACCGGCATCATCTGCGGAAACTATTACTAATTACACTTTAACTATTATAGTTTTAAGAAATAAGTTTACATATGCAATGAAAGCAGGTGCAGATTGTTTAGATATAATAATATACATAATCAGTTCAAAAAGGTAGGTGACTTTTCATTTTTGTAAAAAAACTATTTATTTATTGATCAATATTGATGTTGTCCCCTTGAAAGTAATCCATCTGAGATATAATTGCACATGTGCCAACTTTTCAATCTTCGAAGTACTTTTCATAAGCACTTTTTGGTATAGCCTCGAGCTCGTCCGGCGATGCCGGTTTTATTTCCTCCATCGATGCAAACCTCGGTCCTGTCATAGGATTCTGCAGTTTTAGGAACCGGAAAAAGTGGCATGGAGTTAAATCCAGTAAATAAAGTGGCTGAAGTAAGATTATCGTATTATTTTCGGCCAAAAAATCTCCCACAAGCAACGATGAATGAGTAGGTGCATTATTGTGAAGAAAAAGCCTTGAATTGGTTTTCTACGAAAACGGACCTTTTCATGTTTTGGTTGTTGGAAACGGCTTAAACCTTCAAGCTTATATTCCTTATTGACCATACGATCTTGAGATAAAAAGTCTTGAGGCACTAAGTCACAATAATTAAAAAAACACTGATGTAAACTTTGACGTTTAATCGACTTTGGTGCGTTTTTTCGGTTTTGGCTCTCCTGGCTGCATCCATTGAGACTATTGAGAATTGATTTCGACGTCATAGCCATACGCCCATATTGCTTGTACTACTTGTAAACGTGTTTTTTTTTTTATCAGAGTACAGTCATCGTATGCTACTGCCAACGTTCCAACTGTTTTAGATTACTTGGTTCCATTTTTGGACAAAATTTGATGCATAGACTTTACGCCATTTTTTAAAACACTAAAAAATCGCCCAGCACACCAACACCCCTCTCACGTTTCTATGTAACAAAAACAAAACAAAGTAAGCTATACACTTGATACTGTGAACGTATATTCGAGACATGTGAATCAACACAGCAGAAAAATAAAAGTTGTCCGCAAAATTTCAAGTCACCCTACTTTTTGAACACACCACGTATTGGCCCAAAAAACCCAAGAGTCACATTATATCGACTATGATTTCATTTAGCAGCGTGTCTCATTATGTAGCTAATATTGCAGCAATAACTTTTTGTGAAACGATATCTATGTATTATCACTAGGCGACGGCAGAGCACGCGTAGTTTCCCCGGGGAAGTCCCGTCGCCACTCCTATCTCCACTGTGAAGCAGTTTCTATTGAAACAATTGATATTTCGGTTCGAAACGGTCGTTCACTAATGAATATATGTATCTAATAGTATTAGTAACACCTATTACTAACGCAACTTATTCTCACCAACGGTCCCATCCCACAGTCCTATTAGAGGTCGGTTGCGAAGTTCCAATATACAACTTCCTCGGTATACCCGTATTACTGTACAAAGCCACAACAGTAACCGTATCGCCGGCGACGGTATGTGAAGTGAACCTTAAAAAAACACTAATATCGACGTTTACAACTCGGACGTCGCTCGCTTGCGGCCATCTTGCTCTGTATTGCACGCGTGTGTCGTACGTGGGTTTCGTTTAAACTTCGCTCGTGTATCTTTCATTCGAGATTAAAACAAATAGCGAAAACATCCAACCCAACGAATAATAAACAATCACTCAATATTCTAGTCGGACCATATTTCCCCCCGCGGGCGGCCGAGCTCGGCCCGCCGACTCGCCGCAATCTGAATGTCTGGAAACGTTCGCGTATTTATTTTAGACTTAACAAGTCGACGGATCAATGTTATTGACGTCGTTACTACTGTAACTCGGACGGTAGGTACTCGCATGCTTCGTTTCTTTCCAAGCTGATGTATTCTTTTTCCCTTCCCCTTTATTGTTCCACCGCTGGGCGTGCAGCTCCTCGCGTAGAGGGAATGTTTTAGACCATTTTAATAATATACTCTAAGCTTTTTTAACAATGTCTTCCTTCAACGTTATAACGAGTGATATTTTGTTTTAAGTTATAACAGTCCGTAACGTTGTACACGTAACTACGAGGCGCGAGCCAAGATTTGACCCAGAACCCCCCCCCCTTCGGATTGGGAGACTAAAATTCAAACCACTGGAGTCACTGGACTATTACTGCTTTTTACTAATGTATACCCCCGACTAATTGACCTATGCTTTAAAAGTTAGTAACCCAGACTGTACCGATTGTCACAGGTCTCAGGAATCAAACATTTCAAACATAGCGTTCACCTGGTACACCAAATGATGGGTAACCCGACGTGACCACAATATCGTATCCTCGTCGCGTGCTCGATCTTCGTCTTCTCGTGCACTCGTGTAACTGAAGTGCAGCGATGCAGTTATTTTCATCGCCATGGAACATCGCACTCACAGTGAGTACTTGCCCTACGAGGGCTCGAAGAGCATAATTAGAGGCAGAACTCTCTAAAATTATGAAGCTTCATGATAGAGTGAAAGTTATGTTAACTCGGAGAACTTCAATGTTGGAAAGATCTCATATTAGCCGTTGTTCAATCCAATGTCATTTATAGATTTCTTTAACATTGTAAGATACAACATTTTTGCGTCGGATTTTTTTTTAAGAAAATGTGAGATAATATCTCCGCAAATTGTATCACTAGTTACACGTAGGTACCGAAGTGCGTTCGAGTTCCAATAGTACCCGCATCCCGCATCGCACCACACTCGCTCCAGTTCAAATAAACAATGAGTAGCAAAAATTTCTCTCCCGACTGCATTATAACTCATGTCCATAAACAGAACATAAAAGTACCATCTGTGTTGCAATTTTAAATTAAATTAACACAATCTTAAGTTTAAAATATATTGGAAGTACATTTAAAGGTGTAGCAACACTCTCTACACTAGTAACAGGGAGACAATAATAAGTTAAAATCGCTTTTATTACTAATACAATTTTAACAGCTATAGAGAAGAATTTGTTTTCTATACGCCAAAACGATGGTTACAAGAAGTAGTAGGTACTCATTGTAATGCATATAAATAAAAAAAACCGGCCAAGTGCGAGTCGGACTCATGCACCGAGAGTAACGTACAAACCTGTAGGTATATACGAGTTTTCGTAAAGGTATTATAGACCTGAGTATTTGATATGAATTTCAATTTAATACTTCTACATGTTCATGAGAAAAGGGTAGTAACTTTAAAATTATTAAAAATATTTTTATTATACGATGTAACTAAAAATTTACAGTTTTCGCAATTTTTCCTTTATCTGTACTATAAGACGTTGCTTCATATCAAATTTCAAGATTCTGAGTTCACGGGAAGTACCTAGAAGGTTTTAATTCCCTTGCGAGTGACGAAAATTTGCGGCATAAACGGCTGTATCTATTAACTGCGTTGGCTTAGAAGTTTCATTTTTTCACAGCTCCAAGGGACCGTAGACCTGAGTATTTGATATAAATTTAAGCTTAATACCTCCATGCTTTCCTGAGGAAAAGGGTCTTGACAGACGGACGGACGGACGGACGGACAAGAAAGTGATCCTATAAGGGTTCCGTTTTTTCCTTTCAAAGTACGGAACCCTAATTATATTATTTTTGTTTCATTTTTAGTATGGTATAAGTAACTTATACTTATACTTATAAAGTTCATTGTCCTTAATATAAACGCTGATACTAAGTTTGTTTGTTTGGAGTTTATTTCTTGTTTGAAGATTTTGTCTGCAATCATGAAAACAGTAGTATCTGAACTACAAATATAGTTCATGGAAGAATTACAGACTGACGGAAAGTAATATTGACTGTTTTATCCCTAAAATATTCACGATTCCTATGAGATAACGAAAATGTTTTCGAATATATTTCTTCTTTAAGATACTAGATGGCGCCATAACCACTTTAAGTCACGTAGCACCATTAAAATGCTAAAGCAGGTTATTCTTCCCTAATACAATAGTTGAGCTTTTTTTATCCCAAACTAAATACGGGAAGTCGTCAATGGAAACTAGTATATTCACTTCGTATTCCATGGAAAATAAAAGTAATTCGCTTAGTATTTCAACTTAACGATTTATATGATAGGGAATTGAATAAATATGTTAAGCTGAAATATGTAAATATTCACGTCACATTTGTAGGCATGAATGCCGTAAATATTGTACTAGAACTTTCCACCATTTCGCTTCCCCGGACAGTTTAAAATTCGTTTATATCTGTGAATACTTTAAAATCCACTTGATTTGCAAAAGTTCCACCATTCTGAATTTATATTATTAAAAATTGATGGTTTATTACTGTTATCTATAAACCTCGGTAGGCTACATTTTTGGCGTTAAGTGGAAAGGGCCTAAATATATTGAAAATGTAATCGTTGAATTTTATTACTACTTACTTAACGTTATTATATTTAGTTTAACGACGCTTAGTGAAAAGATGAACTTATAAACGATTATTATTACTATTCATAAGCATTCAATAGCAGCGTTGTGGCTATTATATATTTTGTTTCGTTTTCCCTTGGTTGCAACACTTTTTATGTCTCACTGCTGGGCATGGGTCTTTTCCGCAGCCGCGGAAAAACTGGAGCATACTCCGCGCTGTCTCACTGCTGATTGGATCTTACTTTGCGTTTTCGCTTAAAACAGTCTTGTACACAAAAAGGATGGTGATAGTCATGATTAATTACAACTAGTATGTTCAACACTTACGTGCATTTCGTGTATGAATCATTATGCGTCGATACAATATTGTTTCTGTGTGAATTTGTTTGTGGTAACAACCGGATTAACTCTTTTGAACTCTACTCTCGCTTCATACTGGTCCCCTTCGCTAAGTTGGAGGAAGAACCCATTACGTAATTTATTTCATGCAACTCGTGTTTTAGATAGTGCATTGTCCATTGTTCATACATAAAATATCTCTTTATAGCATTATTTCCTCAAATATATAACAGTTTATACAGATGTCAGACCTGACAACCTTTTTTACCCTGTTCTGCTTTCATCAAAGACGTTATACATAGATGCTCATCTATTAAAAGCATTATATTAATGATGTTTTTATAAATTTATTGTTTGTTTTTTATCGTTACAATTCAAAATGCTTGTCTATTTATGTTAGGTCTACTAGCAACGGTCACTCTGACAAATATTTCATAGGTTAAAAACCTATTTGACAGTTAGAACCTACACGTTCGATATGCAAACTATACAAAGCTACGAGTTTCACTCATATACCTACAACTGTTCTAGCTTTATTTTTCTAATGACAATTTTTGTTTTATAAACTAGCTTAGCAAACAGGCAAACGGGCCACCTGATGGTAAGTATTCACCGTCGCCTATGGACATTTGCAACACCCGAGGACTCGGCAATTATTTGTCGAATATTAATGAATAACAATTACTGAGTAGTGTAAAAAGCAAAATAATTTCAAAAAAAAGAACTGTTTCATTTCACAGAACTCAAACAGCTCGCGATAGTTGCATTTGCGTCTATGCAAAGGAGTACTAAATTGCAGGAAACACCACAAATTAAGCCGCCATGTTTGAAAGGATCTGAATAATGAAATTCTTTTCTAGTTCAGTTTTTTTTATACATTAAGTGTCCTCTGACTCGGACTGGTAAAAAATTTTTTTTCAGTCTCCTATTTTGTTAGGTATTCTGAAACTTGTTTTAATTGCGAAAAATAATTGTTTGAGTGACTTCCACGTACATAATTTACTTCTAAATGGCGAGTGGTATGTAAACGGATGCATACATGTAAATAATTATAATGCTTTAAGTAACGTGTTATAAAAACTACAAAAACTATAATAAAAATATTGTAAAATAATAACATTCATAAACTGACATAACAATGGAATAGATTAAAAAAATATTAATTCCTTAAAACCATCGCCATGAAAGTATAAATTTAATTTAAATTTAGTACATACATAACACATACATAACATCACGCCAGGTTCCTAACGGGGAAGGCAGAAAGTACCGAGTGCCAAATATCTCTGTCCTTACAAACCTGACGCGCTTCGTCTACATTCACCACTCTCTTCATGCATAAAATTAAATTTAGTAATCTAAAAATAAATGTTTAATTAATGAGATAACCAAGTTTGTTATGTAAATTCAGACCAATAAGAAATATATTATTAGCAAATATGAGTTCAAAGTGGCGATATACAAAGTATAAGTTGTAATTTCAACATAGGATATACTCGTATGTTACTACGCGGTAATTTTTAGTAGCAAAAAAGTATGACATTACATAAGTAGGTTTTTTGTGAATACTCTTTGTTGCTAACATATAATAACCAGTACATTTCTCTTAGAAACTTTTTGAACGCTTTGCAATTAAAACATCGTCGGCAAGGGCTTAAGAACAGGTCGTATTTTCTGCGAAAATATATTAAAATTATTTATACAGATCCTACCAGTCTATATGTTATATTGCAAAATACATTGGCCAAAATAACAAAGCAGAGTTACACGGGGAGAGAGGTATCATGCCGAATACATAACATAAGAAACTTGTGATAATTAATTTAACATAAATACGTGAACTGGCTTAATAAATTTTAAATTTGATTGTTATTTTGTAATGCTGAATGTAAAAAATATCTTGAAAATAAAATGTAATATATTGTTATCAGTTTGTATTTGTGTGCTATTGTATATATTTATACATCATGTATGATGTCTAAGCTATTACTGGCACATGTTCGGACTTACCATAATTCGAACTTTAACAGTAACACTTTCTACAATAATTACATGTAATCGTAAATAAGTTAACTTAACATTAAAAAAACTTATCCAATTTCTTTTGCACAAATATAGAAGGATTCATTTCCGTCTAAAATCATTCTGATACAAGATAGATGCAGTGAGAAATCGGATATCAGTTTGCCAAGAAAATTATACCGAGGGTGGTGCAAAAAGGCGTAACAGCCATTTCCTGGGATTTGATTTATATGTATCGTTGGAATCGGAGAAAAACTTCCACAGAATGAGCTTGGATTCATTCAAATCGGAAGACGTACTACAATGCAAAAAGAAAAGGGATGTTATATATAACATTATTACTGTTCTAGCGCTAACGATACATTTCCCTTTATGATCAGTAAAACTACTTAAATTTACTGCAATTTACTTCTCTTCTTTTCAATAACGTTAACTTATAAATATTGTTATATAACGAAATAATGTAGGTCAAGCATTCAAACAACGCGTCTAAATTCCTTCCGAGCGGATTCGAGTTTACGTAGCTTGAACTTTCGTGTAAAATAGTCATAAAATTATCACGAGGCTAAAAAGCCTGAAAACGAGGTATTTTTGAATTTATACGTCGCAATAAATGTATTTATTTGCCAAGGAGTTATATTGAAAGCATAGTAACCGCGGAAGGTATACAATGGGGGGTTCCATAAAAAGATTTCCCCACTTATTAGGGATGAAGTTAACTCGTTATTGTACCTCATTATGGTATCTGAGATGTTAGCGTCCCATTCGCGTTGGCACGCCGTAAAAATAAATGATGGAGTTATGTTAATCAGAGTGGCGATGACGTGTTAAACCGAATTGTCTCACAGCGGAGGCGGAAACGTGGGCGTAAACGACAAACTATAAGCAAATTTCAGTCACTTTTTACGTTCAGGTCGTAAAACAAACCAAACGTGTCATGTAATTTAATTCTTATTTTTACGAATGTACAGCTTGAATGCTTACTACTATGTCCAATATCAAAATGCAGTCCTTGAAATTTAATACTATTTATTGGCGACTGGGTAACAAATAGTAAATATGATGGAAAATTTCATTTTCATTTTATATAAGGTCTTCACAAAATGGGATTGCTAAATTTAGCCGTAATTCTGAGTGGTGTAATTTACGGAAGACCCGCTTATGCAAATAGTAATCAAGCGGCAAAAAATTAACCAATCTGGTTGGCTTCAGGCAACATACATACATATAAGAGAAGCTACATCTAATTACATCCTAAGAATCGTTTTGGTAGACACATTTTTCCGCCAATCAATTTAGGCGCATATTCTTATGAGTTTTATTTCATTAATTAAGAGAAATGTTAACTATTAGAATGTATATTTTATTTAATGTCTCATAGTTAGGTTAAAATTTGGTTTATATTAATAACAATTTTTAAAATAAAGTAAGTACATGACGAATAACTCAAAAGTAAACTAATATTGTTGAGTTAAATTATTTTTAAAAGAGGAATTCGTAAAAAATAATTATTGTTAGTTAAAACAACCGTTCTTCTAACAAATATATGCGTGTTTGTAGACTGCGTACACATCTATAATATATTATCCTGTTTTAAATGTCGTAAAGATCGTAGCTATCAGAAATTCTCCGATAAAATCAATGGAGAGAATGCTAACGAATATCCTATAATATTATATCTGAGGCGCGTTTGTTCTGGGCGGTTCCACTGGAGTAACTTTGTCCTTACCTGTGGCTTTTATCTTTGCGACACTTTAAGAATACTTGAACAGTAGCTATTACATTGGATATCTTTAAATAATAACAGTTTCATCAAATTCGAAATACAATTTTATTTATTTATTATACTTCCATCGGAAAATGTTTTTCTCATTTATCACTTTCTTTCTTTAGTCTATCAGTTAACGAAATATCTAAGTCATTATTTATACATCTAACTATGTATTTTCATATAAGAAAATATTGCCATATCAAGGACGACAAAATATAAAAAATATTATAATTCAAGACAAGAAGTTTTTTCAATTACTTGTATTTACACAACTTCATAACAGAGTATGGCTAATATTTTGAGTTTGGGCAAATATTATGCCCATTCAGGATTTCATTCAAACAAAATAAAGGCAAGATATATAACAACTCTTTCTACGCCGGAAACAGCCATGTTGACCTACTTGTCCGGGGCAGGACCCGTGATGCGGACAAAACCGTTTGATAGGAAGTCCATAGCGAACAATGACAATATTTCCTTTACCTTTCTCTCACTTATCAGCTTTCCAGGTTTGTAAAGTTTCAATATTTATATAATTTTATGCATTATAATCTTGTATAACTAATAGTTATAGCAGATATACATACATATATATAATGCTTATAGAAACTGCTATGTAACTTTTATTTTTTTATATGTTTAGATCACAATCCTTTCAAAAAATTCACCTCGAACAATTTTTAACTGTAGATTTACTTCTTGGCAGACTACATACTGTGATTTTTGTCACATAAATATTTTAACGACTTTTGAAATTGAATTGAAAGACCCTCGATATCAAACCTAATAAGGATTCCATTATTTGCAATTAACACCTTAAAAGGTCTGAGGAACTGTGACTCCAACGGACTGGCACTCAGTTCGTTATTAGACTCGAATGTATAAAAAGTATTTCCGAGAACAAGAACCAAATGGCCCTCGTAATTATTTCCAATTATTTCTGTCCCATGTACAAGATTATAGGTACTATTTACAGAATTTAACAGGTGCTGGCACGTTTCCTCGTAATCTGTTTGAGCAATCGTTTCAATAACTTTTCTTGTAAAAGAAGCGATCAGATATTACAAACAGTTTTTTCACGACGATATTTCTATCAAAGAACAGCTTAACTTGTATACAACTTTGGTTGAAGTAAACAGAAATTATGTTACTGTCTTAGATTTCATCTTTGGAAGATGAAAATCCTTGAAGATAATATTTCAGTAAGAAATATCTGTTTTAATATGACAAAATAATGTTGTTAATTTCGACCGTTATTTTAATTAAAAATTATTTGATTGGGGCTGAATTCTAAACACAAATAACCCACATTTCTGTTGAGCGCTGAACTGTTTAAATTAGAGACAGATCGGAATTGTTAACCATTTTCGAACCGGACATTTGAACGTCGGCATCCCCATTTATAAGTCCAATTATATAGATTTTATACCCTATGAATGGACTTCACCAACATATAAATTAAGTTTAATTAAATAAGGACGTAGAAGTGAGAAATGTGTACACCAATAATTATTAAATAATAATTGATTGTATTATACAAACAAAAAGCAGTGATATCCTAGTTGCTTACATCGCAGCCTTCTATTCCAGGGGTCCGAGGTTCGATTTCTAGCAAGCGTTTTTTATCATTACCAAGTGATTTTGCTATTTATTCAAATTTAAGGTCAGTCGTTCGTTATGACTTGAAATCTCTTGAGGAAACCTACGCACCTTAGAGATTTTCCTATAAAGCGTCTTAAGATGTGTAAAATCTACTGCCCGCCTGTCTCCTATCTATGAGAAGCCCCTGTCCAATAATAGTTTAATAAAAGGATTATAAATGATATTTTATATATTCACGTCAATATATTTTTTAATATAAATAAAATCAATATCAGTTACTGTTAAACAGGAGTATTCGTAAAAAGTACAACGAAACGTAGCAAATAATTAAATGGAATGTGAAAACTTTGTATAAATTGTGTCGGACACGTATAGAATAAAGGTATTGTTTGGTACGTTATAAAAAACATAAACGTGTCATTAAAATAATGAGCATGCATACATGGCGCTTAATTTTAACCTTGCTCGATAAACTTGTGTAGGTAGCGTACGTTGAAATTACATTTAAGCTGTCCACAAAAAAAAACTAATACTTTTTAAATAAAATGCTTCGTTCATCGTTTATTATGTACCAATCGGAATACTATTGGAGGTTGGCTGAAGCCGATTTATATATTATTGCTACGAAAGAAAGAAACATGTCCGGAAACATTAAACAATTAAGAGAAATAGTGAGGGTCCAATGCTTAACTTAACCTTTCCAGGTATAGAAAGTTAATTATTCAGTTGTTTTAAAATATTTCTGCCACTTCCTGGGTTTCGAATTCGATATTCAAATCTCTTTATGCACGAAGCTTTTATGATTAAATGCCACTCGTTATATCAATTACATACTCGTAAGAAAACCTACAACTCTAATATTTCCACATAATGTTCTCTAAGGCGCGTGCAATGTACCAGCTTGCATTTGGTCAGTGTGCTCGACTATAACCTTTAGCTCTTTTACTATGATTTTAATATCTAAATTATGTTTATTTTGATATCTAAAAGTACGCCGTAATAGACAGAATATTGATTAATCTAATAATTCTATTAATCTTTTAATGTACCAATATCTATGTAAATAAATGTTTTTTCTTTGTCTTCATTTTTTTAGACAAATTCCGTGTTCATAGGTAGACCAACCAAGTTTTTGAAGAGATATTTGCCAGTAACGATCTTCAATCTAAGACATGTAACATGTTTCCTATAATGCAGGCTTGTTTCAATAATATTATCATTCCTACGTAGACCTGTCTCTTGTGACATTTCTCTGTTTCCGTAGTCTACCGCAAGATGGCACGCCTACGTTTTCCGTCTGTGGTTTCTAAAGACAGTTTAGCGCCTCTTATAGAACTGAGAGGAGTAATTTATAAGCTATAAGATATGAATAGGTATACACAATGCAATTCATTTGTAACTAAATTTAGGTTCACCGCATTTTATTTACGAACGTTAACTACGTATAAGTAAAAGGTAACTATTTGGGAAATATCCTTATTTGTTTTATTATATTGCGACACTCTACACACGGCCGTCTGATCCCCAACTAGGCAGTACCCATACTAAGGTGAACACACAAGTGATAAAAACTTATTTAGTTATTTTTATTACACTCAGACACAGAACAAACAAATGTGCTCTCCACACAAATATTTGTCCTGGGTGGTTTAGAACTCGCGACCACCGGCTTAGCAATCTGGGTCATTAACCACTATACCAAGAGACCAGTAGAATTTCAAATAATATTGTTATCAAGAAAAAAAATGTAATTTTTTTATCAAATATCGGCATATATGACATGTTATTATGGTGTGTAAGTAAACGATATTGCTAAGTAATAGTGTATTAATAATTGTATACTTTTTACGTCTTAAATTGTGATTATTAGTATAACTAATTTGCTTATCGATATGATAAATTACTGTAAAATTACCCGGTTAAGGATTAGGATATTTTGCATTAAAAATCTGGTTTGAGATTATACGAGTATATACATATGTCTATAGAGAGCTTCCAAGATAATATTTTTACAGACAAGGTAAAGGCGTGAAAGCATAAAACAACTGCTATAGGGCCGTAAAAGCAAAATAAAATGAAACAAAAATCCAGGTCACAATCCGACAGTTTAAAGGTCGTTGAGATGTACGTGTATTGCGTCTACACTCATATAGCGGGAACATCATGTAATTATAGGTGAATCAGGAGTACTGACCAACGGGGCAGATAATATCAAACATATATTTTTACGTCACTAAGAAGCTTCGCATTAGAAACGAATTTGTAAAATAATACTCGGTTATAATCATTGTTACAAAGCGTTCCGTTTCATTTTCGAAATGATAGATCACTTCAAAACTTAAGGCGAATAGATACTTATCATACATTTTTTATCATGTTAAAGAGTTCGTTACGGAACAGGGGGTTATAACATAACAGCATATTTCTGTAACACCGCAAGTTGGTGCGTATAGAGCCAGGTGTAGAGTTGTTAAATGTTACGTATGAACATTATAATAAAAGACCTAAGCGCTATTCCGCGCCTTCTCTGTTCCGTGTTTGAGCAATTCCGTCTGAAATACGAGGTCATTGTTGGTGGCACCGACGGCGTCGGAGCCTGGGGGGTGGGGCCTGAGGGGGGCGGCACCAGCCTCCAGTAGAGAGAGGAACAGCAAACCTATTACTGTACTACGTAAGAGAGAAATAGGACGCTTATGTCGAGGTCTGTTTAAGTAATTGCGTTTCATCTATTCTTTTTAGTTTCAAGTTAAATGAAATTATGGTGTAAAAATTACACCCATGCGGTGACGTCATCAAGTCCACTCATGTACACACGTGAATAATTTCGCTGCGAATTCGAAATAATAATGTCAGCCGCAGTCGTGCTGGGATAATTACTTCGCTCTGTTATTCATATTTCGATTTCCTTTCCTCATCAATTCCTGAACAACGGTCACAGACCTGGCCTACAGTCCCTCACAAATACGCCAGAATGTATGGCAAATGGAAATTTGAAATTCAGTCACGTAGAACTGTTATTTCGTTTTAAAATAGCAATCGTAATAGTATTTCTTTTGTGACCACAGCAGCAGTAATCACAGAAAAGATAGTATCTTTACAAAACCTTTTAATGCACCACATAAATTGCAGGGCGTAATAAACAAAATAAGGCTGTGTATAGGAAGTTACTAGCGTGCCATGGAAATATTTAAGTGACTAGACGAGCACATGGAATATGTTAACTTTTTTATTTACGACGCTCATTAGGTCCTATTAAGGCCTACATTGCCGTTAATAATTTCATGTCAATATAGTTGTTGGGCTTAAGAAGCGACCGACAGTACCAATTCATTTTCAGTACCTACTTTCAGAGAGCCTAGCGCCCTATTCCGTCTGTCTAGATTCCGTTTTTTTAAATATTAATGATTCTTACTTTATAGTTTATGTGCTTCATTTAATACACATATAAAACAAAATCAAAACAACAACAACCCGAACTGCTTACTGAATTACAAATTACGAAGCTCTAGGAGATTTTCAGCATAAATAATTGGGTGATACACTTTATTTTTACAAATTCAAATTGTTTCGTTCATTATATTAGTAACCCTTCTACGACATTTTAAATACCAAAATGATCTTAATGAATATTAATGCATATTAAAATTTTATAGTTTTAGCAACCACTTTGCGGTTTTCAGAAATGTCTTAAAGTTTATAAGACCATTCGCCTCTTAAAATCCTATCCGTTCTTTCATTTCATCTGTCGGCGCGCACTAAACTTTATGATACAATTAATTACAAGGACTTTAACGAAAAATAAACTATGAAATACGCTATATATAAATATCACATATTTTTGATGAACACGGAAAAATCGAATCAGAATACAAGATATTCATATTCGATGGTTATATACCATCTATGCATATAAATAAAATTGAGGTGTCTGTCGGCGACTTTAGAATAACTGTTTTCTCAAGTGCTTATAATTATTTACACTATAGTGAAACACAAACTTTTTGAAATGTTTGTCTATCTGTCCGTCTGGCTTTTTGTTTATCCGGGCCAACCTCTGGAACGGCTGAACTGATATTAACGGGATTTTGCAGTTTGCACGTTCATGCCTACCGTATAATATGAAATAAGCTTCCATAGGAGGTATTTCAGAACGGAACGACATGAGGCTGTTCAGGAAAAACGTGAAAATATCTCTGTTTCAAAACCGACAATGCATTAGTAAATACTCGAATGTTGCACATATAGACACAGGCAACGGTGACCACTTACCATTCGATGTCCCGTCTACCTGTTTTCTAAGTTCGTATAAAAAAAAATCCAAGCATTTCCTTGGTATTTTTTCCCTCAATATTAAAGCATATAACGCTATACTATCTTAAGATAAACGTGACTTCCTGAAATTGGAGGTGCGTGCCAAATATTAGAACAACAGACCCGAATTAAGATATAGAAAACTAAGATTCTAGGTTAATTTAGCCATTGCTTTTAGTCGAAACTTATAATATACGGAAACTGTAAGTGCAATGCTTTCAGGTTTGCTATACCTATATGTGAACACGATATGATATCAGTCTTGTTACTTTATTAATACGACAAGGTAAATTAAATTAAAAATATATTGCCGCAAACAAGTGCGGGAATTTGTAATTTAAATTACAACGTATGAAGAGAGCAGCAGTATATACAGTCTTCTCGTTCTATGCACATATCACAGACAAATACGACATGACATCTGCGTAATGGTCGGGTAGTAAAAATATATCTGCACGAGCAGTGCAATCGGCAACCTAACATCTGTTTTATGTATCGCGCTCCATATTGTTCCAAATAACAATTACCATCAGCAAACGTACATTTAGTAACACGAACATTGGCGAGAATACATTGTCTTTGTAATTTATTTTATAAATTGTTCGCTGCGTACAACCGCTATAACAGATATATCAATTAATTTTTTTATTACGATAATATGTATATTGAAAACAGAGATCTATATTTTGATCAAAATCTCATCACTAAGTTTTTTTTTATTTAAAATGAATAGCAAACGACCAGCGGTTCAGTTTTGTACTTTTTTCCAATTAACATTAGTTGTTAATAAAACTATTCATTATAAAAGAAGTATATATTTTTATATCGTGTCCGTGAATATAAAAGACAGGGCGATTAGGTGAGATCGTAGGCAAGCCAAACATTAATAAAAAAAGATTGAGTATTTTCCAAGTAACGACTTTAGGTCGAGAACCTTTACTTCTTTTACGTCTACTGTTCTTATCCCGTTTTTCAATATGAGAACAAAAAACCTAACAACACTAACACCAAAAGCCTTCAGGCCAAAGTAAGTTACTATACCCAGTCAAACCTTTAACAATAAGGGGTACAATACAAAAATTATAACAATGCGGCCGCATTTATTACACCAATTTCTCAGAAAAGACGGCAATCTATAAGCTATTACATTTTTTTCACAAAAGATTTCACCTTTGCTTTTGTTCTCTTTCAGTACCTCGGCGGTGCCGGGGTATATTAAATTACTTGAATCAGTTCTATTCTACGTATTTCATTCAATTCGAAATTGAAGGCAGATCATATTCGATTAATTGATGTAAAGCAATTTTGTATTCAGAACAAGGTCCTAACCGCAAGTTCATTCGCATAGACCATAATGACGAGGTATATGTTACCATAAAACAATGCGGTTAGGTGTTAGATTTGCTCTTAATTGCATCTTCTAAGTTTATATATTTTATATATTTTTATAGAGATTATGTATGCAAATAAGAGATGACAGTCTTTCTGGTATTGTTGAAGGGTTTTGATGACGTTTACCGTTGGCTTTAGTTTACATAATACCACCCCGGCCAAAGGATAATCAAACTATTGATTTTTTAATAGCTGGCATCCATACTAATATTATTAAAGCGATAGTAACTCTGTCTGTCTGTCTGTGACGTTATCACGGTCAAACCGCTAAACTGATTGTGATGAAATTTCATATAGAAACACTTGACGGGTTCAGGGTCATTATAGGCTACATTTTTCTCCCATTTTATTTTTAGTTTTCCAGGAATTTGATTTTTTTACGGAAAATGGGCTTCCTGAACGCTTACATGGCGTGCGCTGACTTAACCTTATGAGATACACGAATACAATGT
>DWUN01001466.1:0-16520 GCA_018249975.1 Passova gellias | reverse complement strand
CAAAAATACATTTTAATGGTTACGTAAATAAACAACAAATCAAGGTAAACACGATGTAAAGGAAATAAAAAAAAGAAATTCCCCTTCAAATCATGCTCGCATGGTGTCAAATTTGATGAGTTATTTCTATGAACGCGGAATTTGTGTCATGTCGTCTGATTTTTATTGTCATGTTAAAGAAATCCTGTCGATTGCTCTCGTACCTCCGCGTGTATACTGGATGGATCATTCGTACAATATATAAAATGTGATATTTCATTCGGTTGTCGAATAAGAATAATAATGATTTTGCTTGCAGAAAAATATCAATAATTGCATTGTAGATAGTACGTGCTTTTGTTCGATTGTTGCGGTATTATTTCGTGTTGTTAAAAGTCAAGTTATAAGTGTTGGTTCAGTATCACCTTATTATTATTATTATTAATTATTATTATGTGACAAGTAGAAAAAATATATAGTTTCAATTCAGCACAGGCTTATCAACGCTTAGTCCTGTTTAGTATGGAACTGTTCTTTAATTACCGCAAGTAAATCGGTCAAAAGTTATCTTCCCAATTTTAGATATGTTTTCTGCCTAGAATTAAAATCTGCAGCAAAGGCACAAACAGCCTCGAATTATACTACTGTCTCAATTTAATGGCAGTTCCTAGAGTAATTTACATTATAGCCGGATCTCTAGTTAAAAGCACAGCCGAGTATCAACTTAACGATAGTTCGAAATTTAATTCATTCCGCACTTACTACTTTACAGTGGATAATAAAGAGATGTATTTCCACTTTGGTGATTACTGAACGATGTGCAATTATTTATTTATGTACCAATTATGTAACCACGAAATTGCTCGTTTTTATGAACAGACAAACGGATGCTCACCGAAAATGTTTAGGATATTGCAAAACAATGTTGACCATTGAATAAGATTTATTTTTTAATGTAAACAGAGCGGGAAACGAACAAGCAACAGTCACAAGTGGCCACTACCGCCCGCTTTGTCGTTGTCGAACGTAATGACTAATGATAATCAAATGTTATACTCTATCGTCGATACACGTAACATCTTGGTCTAGTACGTCTGTGTAAGTTTTTCTGTCAATACATGTAACATTACAATTTAGATACCTTAATATTGACTGAAGTATCGAAAAAACGCTGTTTCTGACATCTATGTCCATTATATTATCGTTTTGCAACATGCTATAGACTAATATATTAGATTCTGTTTCGTGTTGTGTTGCAAAATTAAGTTTTCATTTTGACTCTACCTCTGTATTAATATGTCTCTTAATATTTATAATATTAAATTTAAAGCGTCAAATATGTCTCGTAATTATTTTAATGCGGATACACCCACCGTACCTAATAGGAACATTATCCTTTCAAATATTAACGGAAGCTGTGATATTACTACTGGGAAACCTTTCGCTAAAGTAGCTATTACAACGGTTTGTCATCTTCTGATAGTGTTTTTTATGGGTAATAAAAATATATTTGATATATTTTAAAGGAAAATAACAGAATTGAGTTGTACAGCAATAGGCAATGCCTATTAACTAGAGTTGATTAAGTACAGTGTGTTTAGTAGTAAGTTTAAAATTAATCATAATGACAATTTTTGTCGAAGCGAAATTACAAAAAGATGTTTTTTATAATGCATTTCTTATAATCCTTCAGAATTAATGACATAATGTATTATATTTAAATAACATTCCCTTCTTATTAGTACGGCTATTTCGGCCGCGATTCAAACAGTACTGCTTTCAGGATTTAATATAGTGTTAGAAGGCACAAGAACAGATTATAGGTACAATAATTGATGAGTGATAGGACTTCGGCGTTATTTATAGCTTTATAGTGACCAAAAATTCTGATTTAGACAGTAAATATATAGTAGGATAAGAGGGGACTCAATCAGAAAGTTATCATTTAAACGAACACTGAAGTGGTTGTAAAATAAGACATTGAACGTAAACCTGAGAGAGTCATTCAGTTAGAAAAGCAAAATGGGGGCGGATATCTGCAAACGTACCCCGGCAGAAGGTTTAATAATCTTTATGAGGTACAAATCGCTCGTTATGTAAATTGAATCTCTTGCAAATTTAAATCGCTTTCATAGCCAATTTGCTCTGAATAAAAACAATGGAATGCTCATTGAATTAATGAGATACCATTGGCTTTATAATTAATTCATACGTTAAATATTGTTCCTCACTTTCTAAATATCATAATGTTATTAATAAATATTCATTTACAAATTTAGATATTTCTGTCATTTCAGCGTTTAGAAGTAGTACTTAACCCGGAAATGTAATATTGTAATAATCAATACTTATTATGGTAATTAATACCCAATTTTAGACAACATTTACTGACATTGAAATAAATTTCTTATAAAATACATATTGGAGCAGACTATTACCAACATTGGTGGGTAATCAGCATCTCGGAAAATATTTTCCAAGTGGCAGAGAGACATGCTGTGAAAAATGTGCTGGAAATCTTCCCGGATTACCTGTCACGAGTCGCGTGGGCCAGACACAAGAAAAAGATTAAGTATGCAGAAACGTAACAAAGATGCCAAGATGCTTGCTACAATTTCACATCAATAGGTACTTTATCCCAATGACGATATATAGGGCGTTCGGCTAGAACTGCAATTTAAGTATTGAATCTTTAACAATATGTAATACAATATGAATTGTAAACTAACTTTTTTTTATTGATATGGCAAGTTAGATGGTCTTACGATTTTAATGGAGCCCGGAGCACTATCTCAATGACTGTCGTCTCTGAAATCAATTTGATAATGTTTCGCGTCTTTTCCGTTTAACAGATACAGTGCAATAAATGTTATACATTATTTCTACGAGTAGTAGCAATGTCTACACGTTGGTAATAGAAAAAAAATAAACGTTAACTTTATATACAGTACATTGTTGAAATATTTACATGAAAAGCAGGGAAGATTTTGAACAATTAAGTGAAATATAATATTTAACTTTATCATTATGATTTATATAAATCGAACGTATTTATGAAAAATGTAACAAAGGTTGTTACCTTGATGTTTCACGCCTGTAATTTTGAACGTAATTTTAAACAAGATAAATATAATATTTAACTTTATCATTATGATTTATATAAATCGAACGTATTTATGAAAAATGGTTCCGGCTAATTTGTCTTTAGCGGTAATACATAATCGGTGTAAATTCCGGATTGCCCGCCGTGAACGCTTTTCACGTTTTTTTACAGCAGATTATCCGCAATCTGCTTTATCTGCCGCAATTTATGTATTGTATAAGAAATTGTCATTTCCTCGCACGTCCGCTTGAAAAGAGAGACAATTAAAACTAAATACCAAGTCGTTTCAGTTCTCTGTGTGTAGTGGTTGTATTTTGTTGGTTCTCTTTGGTCTGATTGCGCTGCGTGAACAGACGCTCAATGTGCAGAAGCTCGATATTGGTTATGATAATTGCATATCTGGATCGTTTGCTGAGCAGTGCACTTCCTTTGTTTAAAGTGCAGACATAGAAGTAGCAATTGCTCAGTAAAGGTACTAACCATTTTTCCATATAGCACCAACATTTTACAGATGAGATTTAGTATGAAAATTGTATTGTAGATAATAAAAATAACGATGCATTTTATTTTTTATTTTATTATAAAACAACTAGTACGAAGGCTACTAGGGGTTCATAGTCTGTAGATAGTGAAAACTGTATTCGATTCGCCCAGAGCACTACGATCGCTACACCTACACCCTTTTCTACAGCGAAGTAATTATTAATAATAAATTCAGGTTTCGTTATAAGGAGCGTTTTTATTGATATTCACGTACTCAGATTCCAAAAGATGCTTACTGCACTAGACTGTTCTATACTAACAATGTTATTTCTAGTCTCCTTGCCAATTAATATGAACTAGGTAACTAACGAATAATGGAACAAAATTGCAAATAAATTAAATTAGTTAGAAAATTGCAAATAGGAATCTGCATAACGTAAGCAAGCTCGGTTCGGTAAATTTTCATTCGATTCATGGCAATTATCAATTATATTGAACAGGGGATGGCGTCAAATGAATTTCATTCGCTTCAATGACAACAGTTAGATTTTACCGTTTTAATACATTTTTTTAATATTCTATCATATACGAAGATAAGTCTGACTGCCTTACAACGTCAGTATCTATGTCTGCCAAGTTAAACAAATGCTTGTTGTTTTTGGTACTGTTTGGGGCCCTTGGACAGCTGTAGTGCTACCAACTACTAAACTTGATTGAATCTGTTTACTTCACAGCAACTTTACAATGATAAAAACCCTTGTATTGCAGTATTACGAGAGATTGCGCTGTAAGAGCGATCTCAAAAGTAAGATGTGCATTACAAGTGACTGTAATAAAAACGAACAAAACAGCGCTGTGAAGCGCCACAATGACGGCCAGACGCTGTGTCAAGTGCAGCAAATTGTGTCCATTCATCCCGCGGCGCCGAGGATTAAGCGAAATGGAACGCATCTTCAGCGTTCTTCCAAGTCGACAGACTGCTTTAAGCGCTTCATTTCAAGCGTAATATGAATGAGCTAGCTAATTATGATATATACAATTAATATGTGATTCTTTTATTAAACAGCACATTATATACCTACGCATAAAAGAAACATTTTCTTTATAATAGCGGAAATGTTAATCATATCGGTTAGCTGCAGTGCAGTGCGAGGTTATTTTTATATCACATTTATATTAAATGTGCATTTTGCTTACCATTGTTAAGTGTATTGTTACTTTATAAATTATAAATCGCTTTCGTATAAGAGTTTTATAAGTTTGATCGATTCATTTACATATATTACGTTACATTGTAGTATGATTGTTATATTTTCAAAAAACAATTTATGGTAGGTAGTTATTTCATACATGAAACAGCAGTGTTTAAAATGATAATTTTTCTATTTGTTTTAAGCTTGATTACATGACTTGCAGAGAATAGAAGAACCAAGTTCAATCCCTTTTGAAACAGGGCACAGAGAGAATTCATAGTTGCTCTTTTTAGGTCCCACAGCTAGACACGAGTCTGTTCGGAACAATGTCATCTTTAATTAATAAATAACTATATACGTATTATATTGAAAGTGTGTCTGTTTATTTAAACTTGCGTGAAATCCTTTATGTTACACCAATGTAGAAACTCCAGTCGAAAAGTATCATTGAAATATATTTTTTAAACAACTTTACAAAATTATTTAAAACATTATTGTATAAAAAATATAATATCCCAGCAACTTTGAGATTCTCATATTTCGTAGCATAAGTTTATCAAGGCTCCGTGGATGTGAGAGCCCAAGGGCGATCATTAACCGAGAGTCGTTAGCGATTGGAAAGTTTCAGAAAAAGTTAATTCGCATTACGAGTAAAATCGGATATTTCGGAAAGAGCTCCGTGAAGCGGAGACAGAAGTAAGAAGAGCTTGGATAATGTCCTCTGGCACTAATTAAAACTTTGGAAACAGCGAGAAAAAGGGTTGAGAAATATAGCGTTCAGCTGATAGTAATGGCGCTGCGGCCTTGTTTTAACGATTAGTTACAACGTTCGCGAGAAGCGATGAGCGATTTAAGTAACTTGCTTAAAGCGATTTATTGCCAGATATTCTTATTAACAAACAAAGATTTACTATAAAGTTTAAATAAATAAAACGTTTTTACTCAAAAAACAATTAACATTAACATTGTGCTGTCTTGTTGAGCCAAACTAAATTCCCCTGGCTTCTTCTCAGCCTCCTGCTTAACTGTGGAATGAACAATATCTCGAAATACTAAAATATCAGTCAAAAATTTAAATGTATAATCAACTACGGTTAACTGAATTACGAGTTCTCTTAGAAATACAATTAATTTGCAGGGATGAGAGTAAATGATATACCTTCTTATTGTATCCTTGCGATATGACAAATACCATTATTTGGGTTAATATTGATTTGTATGTATCTACGTGGTAAACTAAAAATTGATTTGCCAGAACAATATTTCAAAAAGATTTTTTACATCAACTCTTATATCGCGTACAATATTGCTAATAGAAGTGCGACAAGTCGGTAATGATGACTTGGCCTTGTTTTAATTCCCTCAGTTTTTCTTCCCGCGGATTCGAATTAGAATATTAAAACCATTTCGACCATTAAATATGTAATTTTTCATTACTTTTTTTTTCGGTGCAATCTTCGCGACCCCTTTTGTTACGACAACATTACCTCAGTGCATATTTCAATTCTACGTAGCTGTACAATAATTACTTCTTTGATATGATAAAAAGAGTTCTTTCAAGTAAATATTTGCAACCAATTTTACTGACTCTAACATTTTCTTTCTAGCTTGTTCATGAACATGTTATTTATGCAGGAATATTAAATAACAAGGTTTATAATTTCTGTTACACAAAATTATCGGACTAATTATTGAAAATAGATATCATACGTATCCATGTTCAAACAAAGTTCTTAGAAAGAAATACAAAGTTCAGCCCGTTGACATGTGGGCACCGTTCGCTTTGTATTATTTAATTCCATGAGGGAATATTTGATGAAACTTTCCATAAAAACGATGTGACGTAACTAACAATTGTAAATTTGTGTGAGGCGTAATAAATCGTGCTTTTAGGTGACATACGTAATGTAGCCGTTACATTCCACAAATGTGGTTTATCGTTAATTTGTTAAAGCAACATTGAATAATCGTAGCATAAAATGTATTAATATTTTAATGTGTGTTTTAATGAAACAGTGACTGGCAAATAAGGTAAATTAATATTCATTGTAGTTACCGCACAATGGAATTTTTTTAAATACTAATAGTAGTTCTTCAAAATCTTCAATTTTGGTTTAATTTTGTACTTGAAATTTTAACTTAAATTTTAACTTTATGTACACTAGTTAATAAAAATATGATAAAACTAAATAAGAAACAAACAACACTATTTTCGACTAAACTTAACTGTATCTGCGATTAAAAATCACAGTCTCGTTTTGTTTTTTCTATGCTCCAAAAGGAAGTGGCGTATTAATTAATTCCCTCATCAATCATTGCCTTTCTCGCTTGAAGCCGACGTCATTCACATTGTTACAAGTCGACGGATTCTGGCAAAAATAAAAGTTACGCCTATATCTCTCTTTGTTTTTATTACTGTGGTATTGGTTACGAAATTGGAGTGTGATATCAATCCGTGGTACAATACGCCGGAAAACAAACGTTAATAATACGCGGATTGCAATGATAATACTCGAGAGCTTTATAATATCACTGCGTATCGATACGGTGCTGCAGCTGTTGTTTCAGTTGGTATAGTTTGCAATTTTACGTTGTAAAATTTGAACGTGCAAATAATTGTATTGCTTAATATAATTAATATTATTAAGCAATACTGACAATGTTACTTTTCACTTCCACTTTACAGGTAATTTGTTCTATGACTACATGTAGACAAGTACCACAAAACAGGGCGCTAATTGTAAGATAGGTTAAATGATTGTAAGTAGGCCGTATACAGAAAATAGTTATTAAGTTCGAGATATCGATGGGTAAAGACTGTAAAAAGAATATATGAAAAAATTATATACAGAAATAAACGTTTAGGATACACTTACTTGATACACAAAGTATGGTAACAAACAAATAATAATTAATTGAATTAAAAAAATCCTGTCAGTACCAAAAATTGAATTGTTGCAATGACTTCTTATCAGAGCGATATACTCTAATATTGGACATAAACAAATTATCCTGTACGTTGCCGTGGACCTCCATAAAAGGAAAATTTCCTTTAATCCAAACCCACACATCTGGACGTAATCTAATAACACAATCTATGCGTTTTCCTCTTAGAGAGACGGACAACGAGGCGAGGGAAAATTTCGCTATTTCAACGCAATCTTTTGACGTCCGGTACGGGCGCCATGAGGCAATTAGCCAACGGAAGTGTACTAATGGTGTGTACAGACGTAAACGTAATTTTGTAAATCGTAAGCTGTTCATAAACGGACCTAATGTGGACCGTGGAGCTAATATTTCGAACGAGGGTATTTTATTTATTCGGGAAACAGAAGACTGGGATGTTGTTTATGAACTTTAACTTTGATGTTATTTATTTTAAAATGATATGTTGTTACGGAAAAATAAAGTTCTATTGGACATTTTTATCACCATTATATACCTAGATACGATTAATACTGATGTTACAGTATTAACTAGCTCATCTTTTTATTTATGCTATTGTTTTTAATGTAATGCAACAAATACGTAGGTCAATAAGGTTTATTTCTGCAGCTATTTGATCTAAATTACACACAAGCATGGATGCTTGAATAATGGAGAGGGATGAAAACATTCGTTAGACGCAATCACGAAGAAAATATTTTGGCGTTATTGTAATTCATCTCATCAAGGGCCATGTTTCTGCGCAAATATTTATTTAGACATCGAAGTTCAATTCAGAGTTTGAGTCTTACAATGTTAACTTGAAAACTTAGCGTTTGGCAAACCAAACAAGGTGTGCCCGTGTGAAATCTCATTTACGAAAATCCGCAGAAAAGTTGGCAAGGCGGTGGCGGTTGGCAACATTAAGTAAACAGTTGAGCTCGGTGTACATCACCTTTCTTCGCAATAAACTCTCACGAGACGAGGCCTGCCGACTCTTTTATTTCAATTTCCCTTTGCAAAGTTCGACTATTGTTTCGTTCTCGCTAAGAAATAAAACTGTTTACTTATATCTTGGGACGTAAGAATATATTAAAGGGGAGACGATAACGAACCTTAATATTGAAAAACATCAATTCCCGGTTCAAAAGTCGACATTATTAGCGAAAATGAATAGAAGAATTGTAATGAAAAGTCGTGTTGTTTGTGGAGCATACGAGTAAGTGTAGAAAGAATAAAATTAATAAATCATAATAAAAAATTATTTCAATGCTTATCCAAACTACAAGGAATTCTGTCCGTTGTTTTTAATACTTCATAATTAATAATTTGTAATCAGAATCAGCACTCCAACTATATATCGCGATTTTAGCTCATTCATAATAGTTCGATTATACCGCTCCGCTAATTGTATCTACTTGACTTACTCTACGTCTAATTGAATAACCTTCATCCTCAAGAGTGTTCGAATATATGTGATTCCTACCACGAAAAGAAGACTCCATTTATTCGGTTCCCATTTAATAAATGGTACATCGTACGGTAAATTTGTAAATATGTATTATACTGGTTTAGTCATAGTCTATTTTTCGTACCTTATATCGCAGAAGCTTTTAGAACAAAACCAGGACTTAGAAGAATCTAATATTCTTAATATGTGGTAAAAATACGAAATGATAGGTACGACATTTGACATTACCTATATAAATGTGTTACATTATGAACCTGAATATCAAACACTCTTAGCTTTTGCTTTTTCTCTTATTTTATAATGATATATAGCTTCCTTTGACATATTATTAAAAAAGTTTTAATACATGTATAGACTCCAGCGGAACATTTTACGAGTTGCCTTTAAAAATATCAGTTTACAGGATACCGCGTAAAAAGACGAATGCGGCACAAAAGACACAAAATAATCCGTTTGTCTGATACACTACATAGTCAAAATAAATTATATTACGAGGCAAAGTGAGATTCTTCGTCACGCGATCTCTAATGGCGTAATAAAGTTAGGAGAAAAGAAACTTTGTAGCGGTAGAGGGCTGCTCTTTTGCGTATTATTAACGTCGCCATTTTGTTGAGACCTCCGTTGTTTTCTTTATGTATCTATGTTTATGGATGCGTGAATAGAAAGGCAGGTTAACAGTTTCACACAGATTGCCCGCTATATCGACTTAATACAGTTCTTACTAAATATTAAATCGTGAAATAAGAAAGTAAATCATCATCAACGCAAATAGTCTAAAATTACCAAAAAAAAATATTGATGGGAGTATGTATAATATAAAAAGTATATTGACGATAAAATATAAACGAAAATCGCGATATATATTTTAGGCGAGTGTCTTTTCTACCGTTCTACACACCATAATCTCTGTTTTAGTAAAAAAAAAACGTCAAAGTACGTCTGGAGGTCGGTGTAGAGCGGTCGCCTTGTCAAATCTGTTTGTGCTATAGTCGTCACGTGCGCCCACTGATGAGCCGTAGACGTGATATCACTCACTTGTACGTGACTGCCACTTTATCTTAAATTTTGTACCTAAAGTTTAATGCGAGTGTAAAAACACCCTCCGTTCTTAATGTTTTTGTCTAACTCGTTTCGAGATAATTTTGTACTTAAGGAATTTGTTCGGGTCTTTATAAAAGCGACTCTTTTTTTATTAAGTCGAAATAAATGTTTTGTTACTATGTAGTTGCTTTTTCGTTATTTTAACTTAGAAGGAAAAGGTTGTTCGTTCGCAGCGTTAAATGTTATAGGCACTTTAAAAATTACGGACTTTGA
The DNA here is from genome assembly GCA_018249975.1 of Passova gellias. Taxonomy (NCBI): domain Eukaryota; kingdom Metazoa; phylum Arthropoda; class Insecta; order Lepidoptera; family Hesperiidae; genus Passova; species Passova gellias. The sequence goes on along the minus strand of DWUN01001466.1, from coordinate 6,052 downwards.
AAGAAATAATATCATGTAGACTTATTTAAAATCTTCAATAAGTGTGAGTAGTAATACAAATGAACAATGAAAATTTTTATTTTTAACTTATAGTTAACCTATGTATTTGATCCATTTTACAAGCAAATGTTCAGAATCACAATAGTAATCACAAACTGCATGAAAGGTGGAAAATTTGCCTACAGTTAAACTTAAAAGTCTAAGCTTTAACAGCCTAGTGATGTCAAATTCTACCTTTCACTCCGGGAGGTCCAATCCGGGCACGCACCTCTGAGTTGTTACTTTTTTTATGTTTGAAATAGGGTGGGTAGCTTCTGGCCGCTATCTCGCCTGATGGTAAGCGATGATGTGGCCTAAGGTGTAGCATGCTTGCCCATTAGTTGCCTATTTATTCTACGTTTGAAAAGCTCCAGGTTGTAAATTTAGTAAGTTACGTGCGTTTTATAACAAAAACTGGAATATTGCTTGCTATAATGTTGAAGGACACGTCATGAACGGAAACCTTAGAGATTCTATAAAGAATATAATATTGTCTGTGGTGTGTGAAGTCTACCACTCGGCCAGCGTGGTAGATTGTGGCTTTATTCCGTCTAACTGTGAAAGGAGACCCGGTCCAGCAGTCGACCCATAGAAAAGGGGGAAAAATTGCAATATTATTTTTTTGCTGTTGGAATATTGCAATATTCATTCATCCAATACATACATATTCAGAAACAGTATAAATAATTTAGTATCAAGCTTTATACATTATTCATTTGAGTTTCGTATATATTTACACTAATGTTGTAAAACTGAAAGTTTGTTGTTTATTCTGTCAAGTCTGTCTATCTGTAAGGCGATGAAGAATGTAGGTGGGTTGTTCTTTGTGAAAAACATATACCTATTTCACATAGCAAAAAAACAAATAATACATATTGTATTGTCACAAAGAAACGTCCGATTGCCATGTTAGTTTGTACATTTGTTTAAATACTGATTACTCTCCACGAACTGTAAATACTTGTACAATAGCGTTTGATAGTTCGTTTTGTCAAAACCATGTACGCTAACAAGTGTAGCATAGCATATACGAGTAGCAGCACAACCTTTATCCCTTATCTTCCAAATTATTCTTACTGAATTTCCAAAGGTAAATCTGATACGTTCGATTATTATCCCTATGGTCATTTCGTTACAATATTGCCGGTGAGCTCCAGTTACCTTTGTTCACAAAAAATGACGTTTCAATCTGACGAGATGTTTCGCGATACTACGGTCGGATTACAAAGGAACTTAATAGGGCCCTACGGTAACCTACTGAGACAGGATGGGCTATTGGTTGACCCTTCTTCCCTAGTTAGGGATCAGGAACTCTCAGAGATTGGTGCTGACTAGCTAATATCGTTGGCGCGATTTAATGATTCAATGATGGTGAATGCACATTTTAGCGGGAATACAGAATAACTAATATCAATAAAGTTATTATTAAAATATGATCCTATAAATCCAAATACTGTGCGTATGATACATGTAATAAAAGTTGTTTTTTTTATAAACATAATATATAAAAAGATCCTTGTAAATGTTTTTGCCTATCTGATATATCCGTAGTAGTAGCTAATACGTTTTTGACCGACTTTAAAAAGGAGCAGGTACTCAATTCGTCAGAATTTTTTTTGGTCCATTATTGCCTAGTAACATGTCTTCAATCATCACGTTACACGTGGAGAAGATTTGCCACAACAAAGAACACGTGCGCGCCCCGCGTTACCGACTTCCAACTTTAATTACAGCGCGGACGATCTAAATCATTTTACGTACTCAATTTATCATTTCAAGAGTCCATCACAAAACTAGTGCGCCCGCCTAGCCTTTGTTTTATCAAACGCTATTTTAAATTATAGGCTAGTCAAGAACAAGCTCATCCTACCCTAGTCCTTAAAATAATGTTGGAATATTAAATGAAATTTTTTTTGTTGTACCGAATTAAGGTCAGTAAATATTAGTTTAGCTTGGTTTTTGCCTTTTGTTTCGACCGTAATTTGATTATGATGTTACTGAAGAGAAGGAGCTTGATAATAATTATGATATGATCATCATTATAAGCTTAATATTAAAAATGTGAGTATAGACAATTAATAGATTTAAAATTGCATATTACCTACTATCAATTACATAAATTGCAAACGTTTACGTAGATAAAATGGTGGTGGATTTATTAGATATAAATATAAGCGTTGTTAAAATCATACCAATGAAAATATACAATATTATATAAGATCAAAATTCCTGAACATTTTGCGTACTGCATGAAAATAGGTACTAATAAATGTGAAAGAATTGTTGTTTCGCGTAACGAGCATTGATAGTAATGGACATTAATGTTAAAATTTACGTAAAATTCTGTAAAACACAACACATGTTTTTTTTTCATGGCCCATTCATTCATTGACTATACTCGTACAGTCAAATTTAAAATCAAAGTAATATTGTTACAATATAAAAAAAAAATTCCAAATTGATATTACATAAAAAGTGAAAAAAATAGTACCAAATAAACGCGATTATAACTATTGCGATCACACCATGATATGTTTCGTAAATATACAACTTTATCGATACCATAGAGCACCATAAATGTATTATAAACAACTTTATACCATACAATGACAAATTATTACATGCATTAAATTTTATGTTCACAATGACGTAAAGTATATACGCCAACAAAAGTATAATGGCCGATACTCGTAACATAAAATATTATTTTTGTAACGCGTCAAAATATTCAACATGCAATCAATCAGTGCTGTCAAGCACTAACTACTCGTATTGCCATATTCTCCTACATTGTAATATGCTGTAACTGCAATTAAAATGCAAATTGTTCAACGTAACATTGTCTACAAAGTGCAATAATCATAGGTAGGAAATAGGAGCTAAGTACATTTTAATTAAACATAGTTGTAATATCGATGTGTCTGGACGCGTTTTAGTGATAAAAAATAAAAAAGTAGACATTTACATTCCTAGAAAGTTAACTTTAAAAGTAAAAAAAATATGTTTCCTTGCAAATTATAATAACATAATAAGTACTAACATTATTTACAATTGAACTACGTAACAACTTACATTCATACTTACTGCTGTACCCGTTTTTAGAGTGCAAAAAAAGAATTATCTAAGATTCAATGCAATATTAAAAGAATAAAATGTTAGTCATCCTTAAGGAGCATAACAATTTACAACTAACTTGGATATACAAAGCATTATACCTAAATACACTATTTCGTAGTGCACAGCATCCGAACCAGATGTTTTGAACTGACAAAACTATTCGCATAGAGAAAAAAGGCAGATGACAAAACACAAGCTGTGCGACGACCGCATTAATAATTTATAAGCCGCATGACGGCTGTTCGCAAATAAAGCGTGAATTCGCTGCAAATATTAATAAGAGCAGCTTGCAGCCGGAACTAGTGGTACCGGTGCCCGCCCATTGACAAATGACCAGTCGCTACTTTCATTTAGTTTGTGTTTAAATTAAACAAGGAAATCTAAAAACTTTTTGTTGTTATGTTTTGTACTCGACCTGTAACAAACATTGTATTTTGGTTTATTTTAAAGTCACACTATTTATACAGGTTAAATTTAAGTTGTTGTTTGTTAATATGTAAATACTGTGATGGGAAATTTTATCAATAGGTTATCAAGCAAGGGAAATTTATCAATAACACGGGTGAAGAACTTGTGTCCAAAATTCGATGTGGAAGGACCATCGGTACACATCATTCTGTTGCTAGGTAAATGCATCAAGCAAACAATACAGATCGTGACTGAGGACAACCTTCAACGTTCGGCAAATAAATTTAAGATGAAATCGCAGATCAAATTTATATTATATTCAGTTATCTATCATGTCTACCTATTTATAGGTATTACTAGTTGATTAAACCATGTGTTGCTGTGGTTAAATTTTAAGTAATAATCTTATAGTAACTTAATCTCATTTTTGTAAAAATCCTGTAGCACGATGTTTGTCCACTTAAGTGTAGTCCTATAAAAAAAATATATTGCAATAAAAAAAATTAGATCGTTAATCAAGATAAAAGCAATACTATCTTTCAAGTTGGATCAAACTGCACACGGTATGCAAAATTTGATTAAAATCGGTTCAGTACTTTAGAAGTCCATCGCGGACACAGAACGTGACACGTAATTTATATAGATTAAGATAATAGTAGATGTTGTTTTGAGAAATCGCTTAGTGTAATTAAAAGTATGCACTAAAATTACATAAAACTATGTACGAAAAGCGCTAACCCTGAGAAGTATCATAAGTTACCAAAAGTGATCGAATATTGTTTTATTTTTCTAAAATAAACAAATCTGTGATTTATAAATCTGATATAATATAATGTGTATTTTTTGGAATAACCGCGATGTTGTACATTATTTCGTTTTACATAATATAATCTTCTCGACGCCGGCATCTAAGCGCAATCAGTATGTTCACCCGACATGACAGTTGATAGATTACTCTCCTCTTACTTTTCACCAGTATACAATGTACACATTATATTGAGGAAGCAAAAACATAGATAGCCCTCGAACACAGTATATTTGCAGGGCGAAAATTTCTGATTTCTTCCCAGTCTCACTCTAAGTTAATAATTACATTGAAATCTACTCATGACTGATTAAAACAAAATACTTTTGCTGATCTCGTAGTAAATCACCGGGACTAATGAGCTGGGGGTCGAGGGTTTGACTGCCATCCAAAACAATTTTTGTGATGTATAAAATAACCTAAACAAATATTTGGTTTCAATATTATCATTTATCGGATTACCATAACACAGACTCTTGCTAGTTCGTCAAAAGATGGTCGTGTTTGACATCCTCCTAGGCTATTACAACACTCCGACCAACGGCACTCAATTAGAGCTTCCCAGAGGTCCCATTTAGACCATGCATCATCAAAATACATACAATGTTCGTATAAATACATAATATACTTAGAAACCTTAGACACCAGTATTTGATACGTTCTTAGATAAGATACTCTTAGACGGCTTTTATTATAAATGAGCTCTAATATTTCTAGACTCTCTCAAAGCAGTCGTCGGGAAATGAGATCGTTTCAACCTAGAATCCGATAGCTATGACACTCACATAGATAACCACACTTTAAAAGCAGTATTCTTCATATTTTAAATAATACGCTTCGCGAACTGAGTTTAACCCTTACATGGCGTGCGCTGATTCAACCTTATAATAATATACATAAAAACAATGTACAAAAACATTGCTCTTTATAAAACCTATAAAAAAGTCTACGATGGTATATGTTTATCTCTTAAGATTAAGCCACAATAATAATATTAATACGCGGGAAAAACTTTTTGACACTGATTTCTACTCGGATGGAGCCGCGAGCAAAGCCAGTGTCAATAATCAGATATCGCCAAACTGCATAAAATAAATGTTACAATAGTATTCGAAAACACAAATAAGGTTATATAATTAGGAAAGGCAATTCAATAATGAAAAACGGAACCGTATTGGCTTCAAATAGGATCTGTTTTAGATATTAATTTGGCATGAACCAGAAAGGTTTCATAAAATGATTTCTCAATGAAGCAGGCAACATTTTACATTATATTTCTTATGAATATCATTTTAATTGTAATGTAATCTTAATTATATTCTAACCCTCATAAATACGCCTGAATTGCCTTCAATCACTTTGGTAATAAGCCCGAATAAGTAAGTAAAATCTACGAATCGAATAACATTAGCAGTTGAATAGCCTCGTGGTCGAGTGGTTAAAGACCCTGGGTTCGATTCCTATGCAGGAAAAACATTTGTGTGTTTATATGATGGACAAGTTATATGCTCATCATCATCATCATTACATATGTAGGTGTTATATCGTAGGTATATATGTAATGTGTATGTTTATCAACTGAACGGTTTTTTTTTTTTTATACTAAGAGAGTAGCGAACGAGCTGGCAGCAGTCACGAGTGGCCGCTGTCGCCCATGGACATCTGCGACGGATCTCTAACAAG
>DWUN01001465.1:0-16521 GCA_018249975.1 Passova gellias | reverse complement strand
GACAGACAGACAGACAGACAGACAGACAGACAGAGTTACTTTCGCTTTTATAATATTAGTATGGATAGTAATGATAGTTGTTAAATAAAAGTTTCAAAAGGAAATCAATATTAATGTATTTAGTGAAAGTTGGCTAAACCGCATAAGGAATAACTTAGAAAGATTTTTTAAAATATGAAACTAGTAGGATTTGTAAATATTATGTAATTTGGACGTAAAAATATATCGACTCTTTTAAGTGTCGCTACTAATTTCTGAAAGGCAAAGAAGGGGTTTCTAGAGTTCTAATGTTGATATGGTTATAAAATTTTTGATTGTTTAACAAATGTATTTCGGATATTCCGAAAATGGTGAGATTCAGCGAGAACTTTATACAATTGAGACTAAACGGATTTTTAAAAGAACATAAACATTACAAGGAGACACTCAAAATTCAAACGAGACATTAGTTTCAACAAAATAGTTACTTATTGAAATACTATTGGAATATATAAAGGAACATTCGTCAATTGAAAGCTATTAAAGCTCTTAGTTAGAAATCCCACCCTTTAAGGCTTATCCATTGGATTTCTAAAGGCAACCCCTGTAAGCTTTCCCGTAATCGCAGTACCTACTGCAGTTACTATAAATCCACAATCTAAGAATTTATTTGAAACCTAACAGCTTCCGAATATCGATGTGAGATTATTCTTAATATAACATCACGTCAGATTCCTAGTGAGATAGGTAGAGAGCAGCGATTGCCAAATATCTCTATCCAAACTGAGATATTTGCTAAAATCCAGTCTTTTGCACGGCTCAAATTTTGTATGTTCTTTATAGCAATGTTAATTATGTCTGCCTTTAAAATAAAACTTGGATACCATACCCTAATGTAATAATTATTCAAATAACATTCTGTGAAGATAATGAGAGCCTAGTAGATTAGATTTTACTTTCCCTTGCGTGGACTTAGTTTTCGGAATATGTAAAGTAAACCTAACAATTTGAAATCATGTGGATTTTTAAGTAACGTACTTTTAAGTGAGACTAAATATAAATCTTGAAGACGTAGCAACGAATATTAGTAAATTGACTTGTACAATTGTCGCTGAGTACAAAATCGTTTCAAATTAGGGTAAGATATAATGACTTGCTTACAAATTTTAAACACAAATATCAATATTGAACGGATAGTTCTCTACGTTGAATAAGTTTCTTCGATGAATAAACTCGAATAGATAAGACACAGTACATCGATGTTTATATAATTCAATTCAGTTTTTTTTCAATTTATATGGAAAATGTTTATGTTTGTGATCTTCGTTTCGTTGGTCTCTCAAGATGCAGAAGATAAGGAACATATGTGAATAACAATACTGGCTATATTGAAATTTCATTGGAAGGGGTTATAACGAAGTCAATAAGGGTAATCTTAATAATTCATATCATTAAAGCAATTCTAGTTTCCAGTATAACATTATCCAATTATCTGGTTGTTTAGATGTAGTTCTAGAATATTAACAATACACGATCTAATGGTAGTTACGATCATTTTCCGAGCTCAAATACGTCACATCCATATAAATTCATAACAAGCAAACTTGCCTATCTCGCGGCAACCACTAAATAACACGAGTTTGGCACATTGTTCTAGCTCAAGTTCAGCTTTGAAACAATAGGTCTTATCGGTTTTACGAATTTAACTAGTTCACCAACTTGGATTCATTCCAAAAATTAAAGGTTCGCGTACTATCAGGATTTAAAGTTTCGATGCGGGTAGGTGAAGAAAAAACTTCACAAGAGCAATACTCTCTTCAAGCGGCATTTTATTTAAACTGCAAAGTTAGTCAGCGCTTAGAACTTTTCCCTTTACGTAATAAACCGAGATTTAAAGTGACTGACGCATTATGCTACAAAATGAAATAGGAGTCAGTCAATGTCATTCGACAAAGTTCAATTGATCATTACAAGTCATCGATGTCTTGTCGCGTGAATTTCAAATTTCCCAACATAATCGTATACACATATACTTTACGCTTACATCTTAACATTCTGTTATTATACTGGTAAGGTCTTTGCCTTAAAATTCTAGCATAATGGGTATATTTTGGTTAAGTTAGTATACATATGTATACAGTTTATAAGAAACATTCGTGAGAAACATAAAGTATTCACTATTATAAAATCTATATACAATATAATCTATTATACATATTTCTCGGTAATATAAGCAAAATCGTCCAGTACAACGAAGATTAATAATTACACAAAGTAAAGTAATTTCTTTTAAAAGTGACAGGTCCTAATTAGAGAAGGTCTCGCGGGTGAACCTTTGTCAATCGTGGATAAAATTAATAAAGAAATAATTTGTTGAAAAAACAGAGTACATAACGAAATATTGGTCGGTATTTTCTTCAAAAATTCTGGCTTAAGTCATGAACTTTTTATCGAAAGTCAGCCAACAATAATGATAAGAGCATTGATATGTCGAGACATCGATATTAAAAAACGTGATTATCACTACAAGAAAAACCGCATAAGTAATATTATTTACTTTACTTAATTCAAGTCGACATAATCGAACGAAACATTTTAAGACCACTGTTGTTACAGTCGCGTCCGCATTGTCATTAATGATATAACCTTCTATATGGGTGACAGTGTGTTCCGGACGGGTCCCATACATTCAGTGTAGAGTCAATTAAAAATAAGAGTTTTCCGACCTCCGTCACATATCAACGGACAAAGTAACGTTCTTAACGCCAACGCAATCCAACCTCATTTCGAAACCGTATTGAATCCGCCAATTGCAATCTTATTGAGTCGAGCAAAAAGTTCAATTTTGTATACAGCCGCTTTCGAGTTAACATTGCTTGGGAATAAGTTTGTTATGTTGGTGTCACTGCGAGGTGTTGGCCACCCGCAGTTTGAAAATTTCGCATCCTAATACGTACATTTTACGGTCAATATCGTTTCTTGGGACATGTAAATATTAGTATGTATTCAGTATTCATATGTATTGAATTTTGAGTTTGAAAAAAATCTGTATAAAGATATTTTACGTTGGTAAATCAAATCCAAAGAATAAGATCTTTCGGTTTGTATTGTTTCTTTGAAACTGCTCGAAATGAAACCTTTTGCGCAGTTCAGCATAAATGTCAAACGTGGAATATAGTGCGACTAATATACCTGTTGTATTTCTTCACGATTTCCCAATATGTTTGTTGCTAAGAGTACGTCACTTAGGAAAGCGGTTATCTACATCAATTTTCCATTTATGATCGCGCTGCCAGACAGTTCAATATGTAATAAAGTGCCCTTGCACTAATTTTTCTTTTTTATACGGGTTGTAATAAAGTATAGGAGCGCTCGTAGGCCTGACGTGTTGACATATAATAGCACTAAAAGTATTATAAGTGCGAAAGCTTTTGTCTGTCTGTCTTCTACCGGGGTTGATGCTCGAAACAATTATTGATAACATGATAATATTAATGGGTTAATAATTGTTCAACGCATTCCACATATTGCATATATTATACTCGTATAAATTTCTGAACATATATACAGATAATCTTACATTCAAAGCCAGAACAAATTATTGTGTTCATCTCACAAATGTTTGTATGAGGATCCCATCCCCTTATTAGGGATAAGGGTTATTGACCTCTAAACCATCAGTCCAGTAACTAGTTTCGAAACTAGTAAAAGAGTTACTAGAAAATTAAAACTACATACATAACCTTATCTACGAGCGTCTTAAATATTCTACGCTGGGTCAGAATAGATTAGGTTATATATTAAACCCTTTACACAAAATGTATAGCAAACATTCGCATGTACCAGTAACAATTCAAGAAGAATACTTCGCCGGGTACTGTATATCTGAATACAAATGCACAAATAAGCATGAGAAGCCAGTCGGGACCCACTCGTGCTATATAGAGCGATGTGTGAATTCGAAATGTATTCCAATTCCAATCCGATCTAACGTTTTACGCGTTTCGTGAAACCTGAAACACACAGTCGGTGAATATTTCCGTGTATTTTTAGGATTCCGTTCTTCGATATTATAAAACAAAATCTTTACTACTTGTAGCCGCTGTTTATCTGCTACAGCAGTTTTTGTCGGAAATCCTTTAAACTATTGAACTAATTAATAATTATAAACTTAAGTTATGTAAAATCACTACATAGTATTTAACAAAGTCGCTTTCTCTATCCCTATATCCCCATGTTCCCTTAAATCTTTAAAACTACGCAACGGATATTGATGCGGTTTTTATTAAAATAGATAGAGTGATTGAAGAGAAAGGTTTATATGTATAATAACACCCATTAAATAGTAGGGAAATACTGTTATAATTTATTTGGCAGAACAACGTTTGCCGGGTCGACTAGTACGACATATACCTTTCTTAGTCTAAGTCATTCGTCGAGATGACGAAATTCGTTGTATAGCGACACAATCGTAATGTAACCCTCGATCCGCATTTCATTGACAACAGTCGGGGTGTGATCCGTCCGTCTAATTACAATCCCCGCGGCGGCGTGTCGGCCGACCGCGACAATTCACAACAAAATTCCATTTCACAAACGATTGTTATTTAAAAGGGGCCCGTCTCGGCGCGCCGCCACTATGTACGTAATAAATTGCCGTTCGGATATAAATTTATTCGAAAACTAGTCGTTACCTGCGGTTTCGCGCTCTCGCAGAAACGAGTGTTTTGACTGTGGCAAACCGTACCCGATATCGGCAATAAAATTATAAACATACGATGTTTCAAATTTCTTCAAAATAAACTCAAATTACTATTTTAATATTGTGCTACTAGTCCAGTAGAAACTATGTTATTTCTAATTATTATAATGAGCTTCACAAACGCAACGTTGTTTTGAGCTATTCGCAATTAATCTGTTTTAACATGAACTCAATTGCAAACGTAATCTATGTCTACAGACATTCGCAATAGTTAGTTCCGCTTTTGACTTTACTTATTTTGGAATTAAATATGGAAAAAAATCGGACTGCTTTGTAAGCATATACTAACATATGTACTGCGATGCATGCATGCATGTATTAGGAAGGGATGCCGCTATTCACAGGCCAACTACTATTCCGATAACAGCTCAAAGAGCAATAAAATTACCGAATCGGAGTCAGAAATAGACATTATAATTTCAAATTCCGACTATACATAGAAATAAGTACACTTGACCTAACATTACCAACACTACAAATCCACTTGGATTTACAAATTTATTATATTTTCGTACTCCGAAATAGCACCAGCGGTATCTACCACTAACATTGATATCAACTGTCATGCCATCTCCGTATTGTATCACAAAGGGATTGACGCAAAAGGGTTTATGTCAGACGTCCCCTTCAGCCCCCTCGCCGCTGTAACTGCGGAGGCACAGACAGTTGTAATAAGTGATAATAATTTGTCCTCACATTTCTTTTGTTGAAAATGTCATTTGGTATCATGATAACTGCCTCTCTTCGTTGAATAGTATGTGCGTCTTTTGTCTATGTGTGTGTGCTGACAAATATCTATCCCCAATTGTTATATATGGTTTCTTACGTAGGACATTTCATTAATATAAAGTGACACGCTAGTGCACAGTTTGGATTCAGTTGGCCTTTATCGGGTCTGAGGTTCGATTCTTGCACGCTGGTACGTGACAAGTGGGATGTTACGAATATCGTGTTATACGTTATGAGAATAATAGGCATTCGCTGTAAGGGTGGGAAAAAGCATCTTGAGAATACATGTGAATATTACGTATAGATGATAATTGTAATTTATTTCAGATACTAATGGTATAAGATTTGGATTTGGAATTTCAGCCCAATAGTGTTCTACCGTATTCAATGATGTGCGCGATTCAAAAATTAATTAAAACAGGAAGTCCATTAAGAAAATACGTATCCATAACACGAGCGTCACGTTAATTAATTGAGTAATTTCAATAGTTAATTGACAGAAGAACTTTTTAGAATAATTGGGATATTTACAACCGTCACGGTCGTTAGAATTAGTCGCAATGGTTGTAAGCGATTCCCTACCTTACGATAAGTATGTAAGAACTATTTTACAGCGATCTTTCCAAAAATAAACCTCGAGTGGTTATTTAGAAGGCAATTTTGGAAATACGTTAACCCTCACGAAGAGTAGGTCTTTTTTCTAAATTGTCGGTGCTCACGCGAGGTCTAAATGACCCGAAGCTTTCATATAATGGAAATACGTTTTGAAGCTACGTGAAAGTGACCGAGGGATACAACTTCGGGATGCGCCAATGGCTTAATGACACTGGCGTATTAAAAACTCACTCCGCGACGGACTGGTGCGCTTTAATGGCACGTTGACGCCGACTAGTTGCTACGTTTATTATACGTAGAAATAAAATAGTAAGAGTTTAATTGGAAATTACGATTTAAAGATGGCTTTGGAAGCATTTTATGCGTCCGGTAGAGAGCTTGGCCACTAATATGCCGCATGCCATAGGCGTCAGTAGAGGGAGAAACCCTTGCCCGGCAGTGGGATGTCAAATGTTGCAGCTATGTATACAATCGCATGACAAAGTTAGTGCAGAATTAGAATCGCGATCACTTAATCATCCAAACGCACGCAAATATCAAATATAAATATTCATCAGTAAACATTAATGTACTTTCTCACACACATGCGCCCCAATTTAATGGGTAATTAAATCAGAAAAAGTACTTTGTATGCAATGTGTAATTAGATACAATCTAGACATGAACATTTTAATTGTAATCCGAGTCAATTCTCTGTATTTGTAAAATGCTTTCGTGATATGCATTTTTATGTTGACCCGCAACAAAATTTTTCTCTTTAATATTGGTAATAACACATTGTTATAACTGCAACTACGGCATAGAACATTTGGAACGCTCGCACCTGCTTGCCGCATATGAAACCTAAATTAGTAGGTACACGAGCCGACTAAACGTAGCCACGAATATCTATAATTTTCACGTAATTATAAACAAACATTACGCCCGCGATGCCCACGTCCCCGCGCCAGCAGTCAAACCGCAACCCCAGCGGAATACCGGGAACAGAATCGGGCGACACAATTATAAATGTCAAAACTAGAAGACGGATGACCTACGATCCGGTGTGCTTGTATTGGAATCAATTCTCGTGGAAAAAGGGGATTTATGTAAATTTTACACAATTGTTACTCAGAGACTTGTCCGTGTGGAATCTTTACGAGTAAAATCCCCTATTTCATTCAGAATGTTACATTCATACTAATGCTTAAAGCGCTTGCTTCGATATCGGCGAATTTTCAAGCAACATTTCTGTCCCTATTTAAATCCCCTTAGAGGTGGAATATCATCATCTTTCCATAATGAGTACTTGCGTTATAAAGGAACACACTGTACAAAATGTACACGTTAGAGGCCGTCACCGTGAGTCCCGCAGTCAGACAGAAATTGTTTTTTTATAGAAAACATACAACAGTGCTTGAAAACTCAAATGAGTAATTGCAGGTTAGAGTGTTGGGTTTGTGTATAAATAAATGAATACGCGCGGCGAACCGATCGCTTTAACCTATTTACGAGCAGATGTTATGCGGTAATGCAGCAGTTTAATGGCTACCTAATAGGCGAAGTGTGTTAAACAAAATTAGCTCGCTAGTGAATTATTATGAAATGGATGTAGAGTAGCAGCGCCGCGCGGCTTCGCTTGCCGGCTACTCGATATACGCCCAACGAAGCAACTAACCGCTTATCACATTTGAGTATTTCAAAACGTAATGAATTTTTTTTTAACTGGTGGAAACTTAACTATGAACTCTATTTTTATAGAGCAAAGGACCAGAAGCCGGTAGAGTAAGCTCCGGCCTTACCGTATCTCAACTTGTCATGTTACGAGAAATATAAATGAAGGTGGGCGGTCAGAGGACATCCCGTTAACAACCAAGTTCCTCACGTCTTTTCTTTAATTTCTAAGGTAACTTCATATAGCATCTATTGGCATACTACGGACATAATTCCTAAGCATGGGCTGAGAGGCATAAAAAGACAACATGACAAGTGCGTGTTTCAAAGTCTGTCTTAATACATAACATTTCATAAGTTTTTCGTGAAGTGTAACGATTTTTACTTGTCCACACATACCAAAATATCTCACCTTACTTTTAACTTAAATTACACTATAGACAGAATACTGGCACAAACACAACACAAAATGGTTTCCCTATAAAATTATACAGCCCGATTCCAAATGGGGTGATATGAATCATTTTAATGCGACATTAACCTTCAGATATAAAAGTACCTTCGTCGATGAATACAAAGAATGATCTTACGACGTCTAAAACATTTTATATCATGAAAGGGCAGAGCTTCAAAAGGGTCACTCTACCTACATACATATGTTGGTGCTGGGACTGGAATACAAACATCTTAGCCCTGATGTCTTATTCATTTTGTCGTTATAGGACTCTGTATTCAAATAAGCATGTTCACCTACGATCCATATAGCCTAGTACATGAAGGAGATATGAAGTGAACTAATTAGGACATGGCAGAGAATACGAGTACTCCGAGCTTCCTCAGCTCCGAGCTTCCCCAGCTGCAAGAGAATCCTGCGCCCAACAGTAAAAAAGCAAAAAGGTTACAACCATAACCCTTTCAAGAACTCTTTTCCTATGTTCCATAACGAACATTTCGATAAACCTATCAGTTTTTTTTATATACAAAAATGTTTAAGGCGATGGACATCAAACGGAAATTATATTACAGTGCATATAATATTGAGTACTAAATATATTCAGACACTTGATTGATGTCGACCATTTTTTATGAATCTACCACCGGGTCAAAGACCAGCATTGTATGCTAATGGACAGATACGCGTGCAGAGTTACAGACGATTAACTTGCAAAATGTTAATTGTAATTTACCTACAACTAGCTATGACATGAAAAACTAGAGTTGGCGTACGTATAGTGAACCTGATTATTGAGACGGTTGTGGGTTGATCCCGCCTGGGGCATTTATTTATGTAATGAGCACGAGTGTTCGATGTATGTCTAGATAACGTAAGTGTTGATAATGATGATTTTATTTTAACAGGACTTGTAGTTCACAAGATGTAAAGCAACCTACGAGTATCGATAGCCGACGGGCGTAAAGTTCAGCCACCAACGGGGAGCGGGAGGTCCGGGGTTGAAATCCTGGCACAAAGTTCGAATTTTTCAAAGTTATGGTTTTAAAAAATCAAATAACAGTAATATAACCGACAGTGAAGGGAAACACCAGAAGAAAATTTACACGCCTTATAGTTCTCCATAACGTTTCCTAAGGAGTGAAGCTTGCCAATGCGCTCTCGGTCAGCGCGGTAGAAGACGAACCTCCTTATAATAAGAAGAGATCCGAGTCGAAGAGTGAAACAAATAGAAGTTAAAAAAGCAACCCACGGGAACATCATGAAATGTCGCCGTGAATGAACGCATGAACGAATGAACCGAGTTCCGGGGTGCGACTGGTCATGGTATCGCCTTGCAAGTCGCAGAGAATAGCTTCACAACGTTCATTGGTTTGCGGTAAAAAAACGATGCGGCCGGGTGGTTTTCGGTAGCAGACAGTCACAATGCCGTAGAAAGATATTTAATTGTTTTACACGTGATAGTCGTACGTCAACTACCCTCCGTTGAGCGGTCTGGATTGTGTTAAGATTCTATATTTATAATGCATACGGTGATATGTTTCTCTACAAATATGAGAATAGAGCAATATTTTCTTAGTACTTTTTCTTAATTAGTTTCAATATTAGATGCTTTCTGCCTACCCCGTTCGGGACCCGGCGTGATGTTGTGTATCGTATGTATGTATGCAGTTTCAATATTTTAGGTATTTCATTTTCAAAACTGTAAAGTGTTTATACAGTGGATTACAAAAAATATTTAATTCATTGTTTTTAAAAGGCCATGGGGTGTAGGTATTGACGGTTTAGCATCAGACGGGCCATTATTCTAGCTCAGTACAATAAGACTATAATAGGCCGATGCGTGGGAAATAAGTAGTAATAGAAACAAACTATGATTACGAGCGCTTCTTTTATTTCACAAAAACACAGCAAATCCTCTCTATATCTAATGACATAAGATTGATTTTCGCGCAACGTAATGCTTGTGCAGATACAAATTCACCGGATCCAACTCTATCCTAGTAAGAACAATGACCCCTTATAAATCGATAGGCTAAATATATTTATATCTCGTTCTGTTTTTTCTTCTGCATATTTAAATCAGTTCACTCGTAATGAATTCGTAACGAGATATAAATGAAATAACTTCCACATGGGGCACATAAAAAACAAATAGGTAAATATTCTCTTGAATCTCATCGTGTGACTTGTTCTTAGATCTGAAATTACATTTGCTACATGAAATACGAGTGAGACGAACCAAGATGCCTTCATGTCTTTTTTGTCAGTCAGCAAAAATATTTTTTAGGACAATTTGACATACAGTGAAAAGGTGAAAATGAGTAGCCGTTAAAGCAAATCTAATTGGCTCGTGTCCTCAATAGATGGCCAATACTCCGCTCGTTTCCAATACGCTCCGTATATTTTTTCTATCTAACATTAAACATGATCCGATCACAAATTATAATACCCGTGTAATATTTCATACATCCAGCCAAGGTGTGCTAAAAGCACGCATGACATACGTCCTTAGCGAAATTCAAGGTTCTCGTTAAGTAACCGAACGCGTCAGCCGATCGCCGATCGCGGAGATAGTGAAACTCGTACATACCTCACGGACACTGTTTATGAATGAGACGCATTCGCGCGCAAATCCATTGACACATCTCTTTGAAACGCAGAATAAAAAACGACACTTTTTTTAAAATCGCTTACAACGGACCCTTCAAAACAACCGCACGCCACTACTCTGCCACTGAAAAACACCGATTCAAATATCGAACGCACGGCACTATTTAAAAAAATAAAACACATATGGCAATAATCACTGCAATAACAAACGATTATTTTTATTCCCGCCTTTTGTGATTTCTTTTTTTATTGTTTTTAATCTGTGCTCTAAGCCAGGCGATCCCGTGCGGGCGGCAACATTGACTGAGTGACTGAGTAACTGTTTGTCGGTTTGTGCGTCCCTCTCTAGCCTTGCGTAATGTTAACGGGGCATAGAGTAACTCTTTGTAGATCGACCAATATGGTTCAACGATATTATCATTAATCTTTTGAAACCCATTCACAACTTTTACTAGACGCAGTTCGTAAAATATGTATATTACACGAAGAAATTCAATTGTAATTTTTGCTACCTTGAAGCTAAATAATTCATTTCAATTTCGATGTAGCAAAATTAAGAAGCTTTATCTAAGCCATATTTAAAAAGCAACATCCCGTTTTTAAGACGCTTCTTGATTTTTTTTAACATTGACAATAAAAACGTAAACATTGAATGTTTTATTTTGTTTAAAGTGTTTATAATATGTGATATATTACATGCATATATTTGCTTCTGCATGAGCTCGCTATAAAAAAATGAACTTACTAACTCTCAATTACTTCCTCGTGGATAATTCGCTTAAAAAGGGCTTCAATGTTTTCTCTTCACCTATCATACTTATATATAGATTGGTATTGAGCATTGCTGTTTTTATAAAGCGTAGATTTATTATTCATAATACGTCTGGGTTGCCAGTGTTACCTATTAGTGCTGGGCACTTAATCTTTAAGAGGCTTAGAGCATACAATATTAGTGCAAGTATTATTAGCGTCCGGATTTTTCAGGTCGTGATGCTCAGTAACACGAGCTACGGCTCTGAAGGAAAATATTGCGAGGTAATCTTCGCGTACTAGTTTTCTATAATATTCTTAAACACGTGTAAAATTACATGTTAAGTGTGTACAAGGCAAACATTGGTTGTATCTTCATGATTATAATGGTGAAAACTCTGAATGCATGACAGCTGTCCGAGTAATTAACGGGTACCGGCAGTCCGTGCTCTTCATGGGCACTTGTTACGGCACTAAGCTAATTTTATACTTCACTTTTCTGTCAATTTTAAACATTTAAATATTTGTTTTTTTTTTGTTTTATTATCTATTTTATTGTTTTTCATGTGTGTAGTCTTTGTCCACGAATAAATGTATTTTATTCTTTCTAAAATGCATCAACTCGCATTGGGCCAGGGTGGTACATCGTGGCCGCAGCAGTGTTCTGTTACAAGGATAGGTTCACGTATTTAAAAGTTCCGTTGGAAATGACCAGCTGGGGTGAAAATGAAATGGATGGTAAATTAATAATGACAATTTTCATGTATAGGTTCCCTTCAATATATCTCTTAAGGTTTTATTATATTGTGATTGGTATTCTTCAGATTGATGTATATTATGAAAGCATGTAAGCGGCATTGTAGCGGAAGTAAAATATTTGGACCCTTCACGTGGGCGGCGCCGCGAGCGAAAGCTAGTTTTGAACGACCAACTCAAATGTGGGTGTTATAGAATGTGCATAGATTAAAAATAATTACAGAGCACGTCATACGAGTCCCTTAATTGTATAACGAATAGAATTGAAAAGTTCATTGAACTTTAATATTTTTTAAATTACTTTTTTATTTTTATATAAGTATTGCGCTTAAATTAGACTGAAAGCTTACCCGATGGTAAGTAAGTAAGGTTGTAAACTACTCACGTTAGTTATATAGAGTCGCTATTTAACGCTTGGATAAAAATCCAAGTTAGGTAAACAAGTCTTTTTTCTCCTAATGTATTTTGTTATTTTTATACATAATATTAACAAAGTGAATTTTAAATTGTTGCGTAAAGTACATATATTATAATGTTTTTTTATTACTTTACAGTTCTGGTAATGGGCCGTCATTTTAATTTCCACTCTTTAACAGTTCAGGTAGAGTCACTCGTGTACCCGCTCGGGCCAGTCAACTTTAATTAAGGATTTAATTTGTAATTATGTTAAATTTTAAACGACCCGGTGCATGAGCGAATGCGTTTTTAATTATTTAATGATGAATTAATAACTGTGGGCCGTTTGTACCTACGTGTACGTGTAACACGAATCAGTTAATTTACATTACATTAGTTATGACGAATATAATGCAGTAAAGTTTTATATGACCTGCATAGATATAATTATTCATATAATTGATCAAATTTCGAAATACGTTTATACAATGAACAATCCTTAACTCTACCTACTTCTACAAAAAGGACGTGATATTATGCAACATTTACACCTACTGTTATTACATTGATGGATAAAAGTTGCCAATTTTTAATACTTTAAACGGTTTTTACCAAAACATTTTCCACCCCTGTAACTACCCTCCGACATGTAGTAAGCTGCACGAGGGTAGCGAAGTGCTAATTAGCATCCGTAATTATCCAATGCAATCATTGACGAGAAAAGTAACCTTTGGGGTGGAACCGTTCGATTTTACATAATATGTACGAGTATGGTTCAGGCTTTTATATTGACGGTTTGAAAATGCATATTTGGCCAGCGTGGCAGACTGTGGCCCTCACAAAATCATCACATCACACAAATATTAGTCTCTAGTAGAATCTCTAAGCACTCGATGCGTCGCTTCTATTATTCAACGGTCTCTGACAGATAAAACAGCTGCGATGCAGCAGAATTTCTTTCTACTCCTGATTGAACAATTTTTGTCGCATTTCTTTACATGAGACCTTTTCAAGGTAGTAAAACTTTTCGATATGAAAGTACAAAATTTTTGGTAGAAAAATTTTGTTTCAATACGAAAATAAGGTAATTCTTAAATTCAACGTCAAAACTGTTTTTAGTCTGAAGACCTTTTTTATGTTTTGGAATTGAATGTCGTAGCGCGGAGCAAACTTGCTCAAAACGTTGTGAACGCTAAATAATTGTATCGAGCACATCACATCCCACTACACGCACAGTGCTGACAATACTTTGCTTCGTTTGCCCATATCGATCATGTTATTTAGACCCTTGTGTGAACGCAATAAGGCGTATAGCGGAATGCATACCATCCTAGATGGGGAGCTCGAGCTTGAGTAAAGGTCAATTTTTTGCTAATGACATGATTGAAGGTAGATTATGGTTGACCTCGCGTGAACCAGACGTGATATCAACGAAGTTGCGTTCGATAGCCGCCTTGCGAGGAGCGGAGCGCACTCCGCGTGTTTGTCGCCGGCATTTGTTTGAATGGAATTGTTTCTTCATTATCAGTCTAGCCGACTATCTATTTATTAGTACAATAATTTCTAGACTCGTAGAATAAGCATACAAACTTTAGCTCTTTATAATATTTGTGAGGACAAGATTCTAGTATAGATAGAGTTGCATATCGTAATAGCTATCATTCATTGGCTTTCGTCAACCTTTTTGTCGAGAGAACACGACCTGCGAAAAAAAATCGTTAAACTACATTGGTTGAGTTTTGGCCTATCTTGAAATTGCATCTTATTCAATTCAGCTCATGCAAATTGCATCTTGCAATTCAGTTCATAAATTGCATAGGAAGGTTAACATCCCTGTAACATGCTCATTGCAGGCCCAGTAATAACAGTCAAATTTGAAAAACATGACCCCTGATGACGATTTTTGACAATATCGACGTGCTTCGGTCTTATTAAAACATATAAAATTCTCTCAAAGCTAAAAGCCTTAAAAAAAGTAAAAACCCCAATTGTTCAATGATAGCCACATCAACATCGACATCAACATCGACATCAACATCAACATCAACATCAACATCAACATCAACATCAACATCAACATCAACATCAACAACAACATCAACAACAATATCGACATCGACATCGACATCGACATCGACATCGACATCGACATCGACATCGACATCGACATCGACATCGACATCGACATCAACATCAACAACATCAACGTAGAGAAATAATGTTTTATGTTTTCGCATGTGTTTTCCGTGTTTATTTAAGGTATTTGTAAATATGCCAGCGAATAAAAAGGCTGCACGTGCTTAGATACCAATACAAAAATTGTTATTTTGTCGTCACCTTAGGTCTGTAACGGGTTAGGCAGGGAACACCGAATGTCAAATATCTTTAGCTCGAGTAATCTCTGCAACTCTCACACTCAATCAGGTAGCGTGGGCAGATCACCAATACAAAAGTGCATGATATCTTCTTTAAAGGCTTTTATAAATATATGAATATATTAATATACTTAACGTTATGATTATTATAAAGGAAATGGAGAAAAAATATTAGGTTTAAAACATTTAAGACTTTTTTCAACAAAGTCGTCTTTAGTTATGATAACCAGATAGTTTTTTTTTAATAATAAATACCTGTTTCCATGGACAACTTTAGACCTAAACAGTGCAAATCACTGATGAAACAAATACTCCCGGCTGGGAATCGAACCTACGACCACCAGCTCGGACAGGCTCACGTGCGCCTGGATCATCGCCAGTCGAGTGAGTAAAGTGTGTTAAGAGTTGATTTACTAGTATAATAGAAAGATCAAGTATAAAGCTTCCCGCCGCGAGCCGCTCGGCCAGCGTGGGCGACGCGGCGCTACCGCGGCGTGACTTGTTCACACTTGACGCGACAGGTTCCAGCTTGACCGAACTCCTGCTATACACGACCGAATTTCTGTTATTGTTTGGAAGTTGATTGATGTTATTATTATTACCAGCTGACAAAACCGACGTCCTATCCTAATTTGAATGAATTTGCTTACAAGTAATAATAACTTAAATAATGCCGAGGGAAATGGTGTCATTTTCTCAGACTTTCCAATTTTTCACCTAGCTTGTCTGATTTTTCTTACCCTTAAACCCTTACATACTTGAGAGATCATTATTGCAACTAAGGACTATAGCGTTGTAAATTTAAAGTATTCATAAGTATTCGTGGCCCCCATGTTCATTAACTGAATTCTCAACTCTAAGTAAGTGTTCACACTAATTGAATAAAGTAGGATATTAAAGAACATTTCAAGGTTTTGAAGAACAATGTAGAGTTTGAATGAACAGAATCGAGTTTTGACACGGCCTTAACCGCAGGTTAGGTGAAACTTGAGCAAGATTCCTTCTAAAGGTTAAATTTCACTAAAAGCTTTGTGTTTCGTAAAAATGCATAATTCTTTTTCCATCGCCGCATTCGTAACAAACTGAAAACATTAGGTTTACAAAGGTGGGTAAATGAATATACATATTTCTTGCTTTCTTAATGGTATTACACGGGGGAGGCTGACGGCCGAGCCGAGAGATACGCAACATATTTTCATAACGCCTAAACACAATCGTTAGGAATAAACGCAGAAAGCCATTGTTCCCCGTGTAGGTTGTACATCGGAAATGCGTTTACAGTTGTACATCGGAAATGCGTTTACAGTCGTCACTGGCTAAATTTGACCAGCGTTGAGAAGGACATATTAATCAAAGAAAAATTTAAAGAGTGGTAGAACCTGTATACGGTTCGCCCGGGGAAGTACCACCGCCACACCTATTTCTGCCGTGAAGCAATTGTT
>DWUN01001464.1:0-16523 GCA_018249975.1 Passova gellias | reverse complement strand
ATCGACATAAAGTTTATTATTGCTATTAAATTATTATTATAGCCTTAATACGAGTCCATTCGTATCTCTGTGTTATAACATGCCAGTACTTACTAAATAGTATGTAGTTATTTAGCTCTGGTTCCAATACTATAGGCAGTCTACTTTTGGATCAGATTACCGTTCTTGCAAGTGTCCCAAGACATGATTATTATTACATACATGATATCGACGTATTATTGGGAGCTTATATCTCCATGTGCTCTTCAATTCGAGATGGATAAGATTATATGATTATAAGTAATATGTGCTTGCTACTGAAACTATCCACTGATTCGGCGCCCGCTCTTTGTCGGAGCACGCTAGGTTCAAAGCAAGATCGAATTACCAACAATATCTGTTTGGAAATGCACACATGTTCTGTATAATTCGTTAAGATTCAACCGTTTTGATTAAATACATATTAAATTACGTAATCCCTTAGCTTAGAGCTAATGCTGTTAGATAAATGTTTCTATTGACGAAATATTACATCTGAAAAGATGCGTTTAACATACTTGTACATACATCTCACAACATATTTCAAATATAATATCGGCATAGTTGTGACACAGAAATTTAAAACATTCGCTAATACGGTTGTGCTTTTCAAAGGTCCGTTACGACACAAGATACAATTATCAGAACAATGTGTTTAAAATTGCAAAAACGCAGCGAATAACTACAATTATTGTAGTAGCATGCTTTTGTTATTGAGGAGTATATATGCATACAAATATTCACGTCTATTATCATATAGGTGGCCATACTGGCACTCCACTTAGTAGAAGATTCCCATCAACTTCGGACGTGACAACCTTTTCTACCTCTTTCACTTTTATCAAACTCATCTATGCCTCTTAAATACCATTATAATTAAACTGTTTTCTTACATAATTCCTTGACTTAAGCTTGATTTGTGCAGCGATGAGGTTGCACCACGTCTATTCGAGCCACGTTTGAAGTGCAAGATCTAATTACCACATGTCTCTACTAGAAATTATAGAGATGCTTCAAGTAGAGTACACGACGCAATACCTATATATTGCTATATTGCTAAACGTATTGCTAAGTTATACAAATACTATAGTAATATTAATATCTTGGGATATCCTCCATCATTATTACCATTACCTATTATTCAGGCATTAAAACTAATTTAATTTCCAAAAAGTACATATTTTTGTAAAGATAAATGAGCGTACCATGAGCCATACACCCCTAAATAACCAGTGTTTTCTAATGCAATATAAGTTAGTTTGTTTTTTGTTTCATCATAAATAGAAAACAAACGCTTCTTTTCCAATTAGAAAACGTGGTCCTTCATCTTCATAATATAAATTTTGAGGAAATGTTTAGTCTCTTGTTACCTCTACAAGAAATAGGCGTGCTTATGTAGATTAATATGGTTGTTCATCACGATTTAAATCTTTATCTTCTATTATTATAAGCGGAAGATAATTTTGTCATAGTAAAGTACTACTTAATAATCAAATCAGAACTGTTACGGAGTCGGTCGATTTATAACGCAAAAGCCGAAAAAAGCCTGCCTCCAGAACTTCGTATGTAAAGTGACGCTTAAGTAAATTCTTTCTCTTATCCCGAGAATTTACTCACGTAATAAAACAAACTCCGAAAACGACTTGACTATATCGCTTAAGTCGACCGAATCTAGTATGAAATAAATACTAAAATTCAGTGCGACGGTCATAAAAAAGTTCCATACATTTGATTTCTCGAATAAATTATAATTTAACAGCATATATAATTGTTGCTGCGCGCTTCTATTTTGATGCGCAAAAAAGACAAGAAAGAATAAGTAGAAGAAGTAGTAGAAGTAGTAGAAGTATTATCAAGCGTGTCTGCGAATAAGATTATTATTATTAATCATTTACTTAAATTTGTATTAAGATTATTAGCATACATAAATCAAATCAGTGTAAGTTAGTATGTTGTCGATTTGCATCGTTCTTATTGAACTTTCTTCAATAATATCTTGTTACTTTCGTATACTGAAATGGTCGCCGTGTATGACTGGCCACCACATCTTATATATTTTACTTAGAAACAGCAGTTTTTTACAACAATAACTTTAAGGGATAATAAGTAGGTATTCTGGGCTTACTGACCCAAACGAATTGTATACACATTCTAACACCGACTTAACCATAAAATAAAAAAAATAAGGCCACGATACAAACATGTTATATTTCTACATTTATCAGAAATTAATGTGTAAAATGTTATCTAACGTCACGATTACGGTGAAATGGAAACAATGAAAAATTTTACACCTTTTACAGAATATACGAGAATCAACCCCTTTATTACACGGACGTTTATGAAAAGCACGTGGTTCCTTCATTTCAACCTCTAACAATAAACTGTCCCGCGATGACGATCCACGCAATTAACAAAAATTAAGGTAATTCCACCGCGCACGTAACATATAAAGGGACTGTATTAATTGAGAGAATAGAAATTTAATTTTCAGCAAGCTTTTTTCATGTTCCACGATCTCCATAACCTGAAGAATTTCGTGCCAATAACGGGTTGAAGGATTTATTTTAGAAAAGTTTTGGCAGATCTGTGGTGCTACTTTTTGTACCAGTAAATAAATATTCGTGGAGTATACATGTATATGTATGTACATATACTCCACGAGTACTGCAGCCAAGTAGCCAGTTTCTCATATTGCCTTTCGAAGATTAATGTTTCAACTTAAAGGAATCTTTTCGCGAGTATTGGAAAATAAAACTCCCGAACTAGAAATGCTAGATGTAATAATAATACCAAACGTTGAAACTTAAAGAAATTGTCTGTAAAATTTATTGAGGGACATAATATGTATCTATATGTTAAAGAAAAATTATTGTCATTGACTACAACGACTTGATTAATTACTTTTGATATCAAATTCATTTCATTATCTCTTTGGTGTTATAACTATGCAACAGTGAGTTCTGATCTGTTTACTGTTTCATGGCTTATAAGACCAGTTGGTGGAGTGGTTAAAGACTCTGATTTCTAAGCCTGAATCTGTGGGTTTTTTGCCTACTTAGGAAAAATAATTTTGTTGGCTGCTTTAGTTTCTACTGTGTCTGGGTACAACATAATCTGTATAATACATCATTTAGCTTTCTAAACACAGGTATAAGGTTGCCTGATTTAGGCTCAGGTAATCCGTAATTTGTTCCAAGACAAAAGCAGAACTTTCTGAGTTACATATTTATTATTTATTAGAACATAAACAGAAGTCTCAAAGTAACTGACGCATTTCGTTAGCGGTCCTCGGGCGAGTATAAATTCGGGGACATTTGGTGTTAACCAGACCACATCCCGAGAGAACGGTATACAACGCCAGAACTGCTCGCTAACGTACAAAAAGAAATAATAATCAAGCAACGCAGAGAAAAGTTGGGCTACTAAGTACTTAAACGAAGTAATTCGGTTTAATTAGGTGAACGAATGATTGATATGTATCGTAACGAATGAACGCATGATTTGTATACTTTTTATCTAATTCAGAAAATAGCAATACAATTTGTCAAAAAAAACACAAAATAAAGTTCGAAAAGAAACACGTTACTTATATTATGAGATTTGTGCTGAACACTTGATGCCGTGAAATTAATCATGAAGCTGGTTTACAGTCCGATTCATCTGTGAGGCAGTTATGAGTAGAAAATACGTAGGCTTGTTATAACATGAACAGCTATTTGAATCTCACTCTCTCACTCTGGCGGTCTGGGGTTTATATGCTGATACACCTGACTGTGCAAAGTTATATAGATGCTTATTTACCATAAAATATTCCTTGTCGTTGGGTACTTTCAAAGTCAAACGTTGCGTGGAATCCTACGAGTACACCGTCCGCCAGACTTTTCTGATTATTAAATGGGTTTGATGCTGGCGATTGTAGACATCTATCGATCGCGTTCTTTTGTGTTTATCTTACAATATACCTCACAGTACGCATATCTTTTGTGATACTTCGTCACATATCCAGCTGTTAAAGATTGTTTCAGGTAATCTCACCGAAGAGTCTTAGTCAACAGAAGTACTATATGTACGAGTATATCCTGCTCGCATGGAACTAAATCCCGGTTCAGTTTGAATGGGCATAATGCGAAAGTCTAGAGCGGGAGTATAAAAGGGAAAACAAAAAACTTCTTGCGTGCTCCCGACCCAAATTTTTCGAAGATTATCCAAAGGCACGAAGACATGGATGAACAATGCGCACAGCTATTCTAAGCATTACTCTAGCCTTTACTGGGAGATTTAGCATAACGCCGTAAATACGAGTATATTACCTTAAGTAACACTATGTGTTTGAGTCAATTTACAAATAAATTAATAAATACCTAACAACAACAACAACATAATATCACGTCAGGTTTCCAACGGGGTAGGCAGAAAGCACCGAGTGCCAAATATGTCTGTCCTTGCAAACCTGACGCGCTTCGTTTACATTCATCACTCTTTTCATGCATAAACGCCGGTTTCGGAGACTCTTGACTCCGTCAACCAGTATCCGATCTATTTGGTCGAGATGTGACAGTCGAGGTCTCCCTCGGAGCCAACATCCATCAACACTCGCGAGTGTTAATCAATACCTATTATAATAATACTTTAAATCTAAGAATCTGTTTGCTTGTGCATTTTGATTTCTTGGAATTGTAAATTTTAATCAGATAATACTAATTATTACAACATTAATGAATAAATTAAGTTTACATTGGGGAAACCACTTTTTATAGGTACTCGTATATGACGCATAAGTAATACATGTAACAAATTCCTGTATAGATTGTAATCTTAGTACAGTATTTAAGTGTTTAAAAATACAGCGCTGTGTTCAACAAAACATGTTTTTTGTTATTTTTACATTTCAACAAGATAATTATTACGTAATTGAATAAAAAAATTGTTTACAAAAAAATAAAACTGGCAAAAAATACATGTATGCGCACTAATATATTTGTATATTTATAAATATGTATGAAAAAATCGTAGGCATATAAAGGTTACATAGTATTATTTTTAAACTTTCCATGAAAAATGTTAGTTACAGATTAAACAAAGTTCATTAATTTTTTTCAGTAAACAGTGCCTACTCTGTTTTGGTATTGTGTTAAAAGTAAACATTTGTATTAATTATCTAATTTGTAGCATCGTTCGGTTTAAATAGTTGAAATATCACTTTTATGTGTTATATTTATAAAATAACTATTAAAAAATATTACCACTCCAGCAATTAAGATAGGTTTAAAATAATACAAAACTCACTTTTAATGCTTAGTTTCTCTTAAATTGGAGGTTAATGTCCATTCAGAGCCATTCCAGAAAACATACGAATGCCATTAATTTGATAGGTCACAGAATTCTTCTCGGTCGTCATATAACCAATATCCATTATATTTTGACCCCTCTCTTATTTTCTTTTCGTCGATGAATCTTAAGTCGAGTGTTTTATTTTAAGGGTTTATACATTTATTATCATAAAAGAAGCAAAAGGATATGTTGCGAGAGGTATTTCTAGAGCGCTTTTCAAAAAAGGTGCAAAAAGGGCTCTTTCCTAAAGACAGCAACGCACTGGCAACTCCTCGGATGTTGCAACTGCCAATTAAGTGCGAATTGACGGAGAAATGCCGTCTACCGGATGCTTATAAGCCTATTTGAAGGCCTCCGACATGATATATCTAACGGTAACAAACCGGATATGAATCAGACCTACGGAGTGGGAGATTGAAATATAAATCACTAGACCGTTGCTATTCACTGTTTTATAATTCAAAAATTACTAAAGGGGAAAAATCAAGAATTCTGATGCAGATTACAGATGTTATAAAGCACACAATGTTTACTGAGGTATGTAAAGTCTGCCAATCTGCACTTGGCCAGCAACTTAGACTATGGCCCAAATCCTTCACTCGCCGAGAGGAAACCAGTGTCCAAGAATGGAACAGTAACCGTGTCGAAAGAACGGTTTATTTTACATTTTGTATGTTTATTGTTGTGAGTTTGCGAAAAACTTAGGTCAGAAGTATGCTGATGTTATTTTTTAACATCTATCAATCTACACTTACAGGTATATTACTGATGCCAATAAACTTTGTTAATCTCGCCACTCGACCTGAGAATCCTACTTACATACAACTTGTAAATATTTCTTATATATCAAAGCAATTATATTCCCTTTGCTGACTGGTGCAGAAAGCTGTAATTGTATCGCACTTGTCCTATTTTGCATTCTACGTGACACATATTTGTTAATTCCATTCTTAAAATATGTGTGCATTTCTGAAATTTACAACATAATGGTTTTACCTTTCACTAAACACTTGTTGATTGATTTTGACCCACTTCTATTGTGTCATTTGTAATTAATTCAATCACAGAAATATAAGAACATACTAAATACTTTTGATTCATTTTATTTAAATTTATTACATTTGTTCATTCATTTTACTAAATACAATTTAGTATCAAGTATTGTACACGGGGCTCAATGTAATTTGGTTCCAATGTAATACCATTGTTACACTAAAGGATCGTCATTACGCTAAGAGAGTCATCGTTTACTAAGGCCTTATTTGGTTTTGATTTGATCGATATATCAGAGTCAGAGGCCATTATTTCTGATAATGGCTTTTACGGGTCAGCTAAATGCCTTCTATTCTTTTTAGGACGATTGCACTTTGTTGATTGGACTTTTCATTAGGTTACTTTACTTTTACTTACTTACTTTTCATATTATTTAATTAGTACATAAAAACATTAGATATTTTTACGTAAGCGTTAAAAATACTATCTACATTAAAAATTATCTACTAGTTTATATTTGTCTAGTGATACGATATCTAGTGGTATGATAATTTTGTTTTTATTCTACCATTTATGTTACTAGACGAAACATGTTTATAGTAACAAGTTTGGCACTTTTGACACTCGAAGCGCGTCAGGTTTGCAAGGACAGAAATATTAGGCACTCGGTGCAATCTGTCTACCCCGTTAGGGACCTGGCGTGATGTTATACAAGTTTGGAACTTTCTTCATCACCCAACAACCACATTTTCTTCTTCGTATCTGTCGTTATTTTTCCACATTGTAAAAACACCAAGAGTCTACCACGCTGCCCTAGCGTAGTGTGACAGACTGCTTACATATGTACAAAATTCTTACATCAAAATTTTTTTGGAACCACTCCGTTTTCTTGATTCTAATTAATTGAAAGACTTATTTAATAAATGAATATGATAATATTTGTTTATCTAGTATTGGTGTTGTTGTATAACAGTATCGTTGTTGCCAAGGAAATCAACAAGGCGTCTTAAGGGATGTTCATATGTTACAGAATTATAATTCTGATTGAAATTAAAAATTGCATCGACGAAACCTCAACTTATGGTATGAAGTTAAAACTTACTCTGTCAACAATCCGTGGCGCTGACTTCAGGGGACTGTATTTCGCTGGCGCCCCCTCGTGATGGTGCTCCGTCCTTACATCCAGGAGCTTCAGAGTTGAGACGACTGCCAAACCGATCCCAACCAGCACCAGCAACAACAATGTACACATCCATATCTTCGTTTTGCTCGACACCACCATCGCCATTTTCAAAGTTATTATATCAATTTCCGTTTAAATTCACAACATCGCACTGCGCGCACTTTCCAAAATGTCTCCTTTTTTATTAGCTTCGTTCACATTTGTGCACTGAATTATTTACAGGTTTTTTATACACTTTGAGAAATAGTCTATCAGGTGGCGTTCTTATATTTTCATTTTTTAAACTACTAGCAAAGAATACAGGAATTTCTTTTTTAAAATATCTGCTAACATAACTCTTCTGCACTACCTACTAACCTTTAGTACTATACGTTTTTGAATATTGAACAGTCATTGTCCGAATAGATATATAAATAAAGAAAGTTACTTCTTAGTTAATTTTTAATTAATGTTACTTTCTACTTAAATTTACTTTTGGTGATGCTTTTTGATTGAATGTCACAAAATAGAGTCTCCCTACAAAATTAAATTTGGTTGTCCGAAGGGATCTGGGTTCAGAAACTTTTAAGAGTAGCATTAACATTGTCGAAGTCTTCTGAAGCCGTAAGCGCTTTTAATCATCTAATGGTCAACCACCTATCAATAGATTGATTGCAATATACCTATCATATCCGGGCCTAATAGCGCTTTATTTTATATGTAGCTTATAATCATTAGTACTAATTAAATGGGCTGTTGTATGGTTTATCTGCAGTACGCTTGATAATGCAGTGGTGCAGCGTAGCATATTACATCTAAGCGGCCTCATATACAAGCTTCAAAAAACAGTCTACCGATATAACTAATAGTAACCTCTAGTAAAAATAGGAACGTATCAGCGCAACTGTTTTTTACCTAAGTTAAAACTATATAAAAAATCCAAATTAGATAAGATTATAGGACATATTATAAGAATGTAAAATCTTCGATTCACACTTCCCAAGTAGCTAGTGTACGTACGTACATTTGCCTAAAAATATTATATTAGTCTATTATACATTGCACACAGACCTACATTGTAGCATCAGCTGTAAAAAGACAATTATTGTTCATCTGTATCGAATCTAAGTTTTGATTTTAAAAACAGGGAGAAGGTTGCTACTACTGAACGTTCTGTGCAACACTTTTTAATAGGACGAAATGAGCGCCTGCACAAATATTCATAGCAAAAAGTAAATAGCATGACAAATGTCAACAAAGCGAGAGGCGTTAATAAACGTAAAAATAAAAAGTTGCATCATTATTGTATTGAAAATAAGTAAAAAGAGTTCCAAAAATGTAAAGATGTCTGCATTTACCAATAAATCACGTAAGCCAACTTGAAAAATAAATGTAAACATACTGATTGACTAGGTTCTGTTGTATGTCACGATGAAGGCCAAAATGGCCGTGAAAAGGTATGTAATTAGGGCAAATGTTAAATTGTATGGAAACTTCTACAGTCTCACGCACCAAATTCTAAATGGCATTACTGAGATTTGGAATACAAACTAGTTGTTGTTCATACGCTTCGCCGGGCAAAAAGTAAAAGAAATAGATATTTTATGGCACTTCGTAAAAGCTATTATTGTGGATTAGCGGACGTTGCGAATATTTTTAAAGAAATAATAAAAAAGGAGAGTAAGAAACGGCGTAAACTATATTTGTCGTCATTTACACAAAATGTACACCAAATTTAGACATAAATCATCTTCAACAATTAACCTTACTTGTTCATGACAAGAGCAATGAAATCGACTAGATTTCTATAAATTAGAGCACAAATGTATAGTTAGAGATAGGACTGGGAAGGATGTTTCAATTAATCTCAAAGTTAATAAGGAAAAAATCTGGCTTGTTTTAAAGACTCGTATAAAATGAACAAAAATAGTGGTTTGCCTTAAGGATACAGACTTTAGAAGTTTCTAGATTTACGATTCATAGGGAACAAAGTTTGGTGGATGTTAAAACTTTTCATGTCAGAATTTAGATGACTTGCGTCAGTCAGGTCGAAATTATTTTAACACAAAAACCTTGATGGAACTTAACAGCAAACTATAACAGATGGCTCCGTTCTACTAAAGTTTTAGTTAGCTTTTCTGTTCAAGTTTTCATAGTGTTAGGAAACTGGAGTCGTAGACTTGACATGGCGGCAGAGCGTCGGGGTTTAAACCGTCCCTCGTTTTGCGTCTATCGTTGAGTTTGATTTATGTTATAGTGAATTTTATACATGGAATGTTTTTGGACCTATCTGAAATGGGTCCGACTCGGTCATCCTCTATGTGAACGAACTTTTTATTGAAATTTGCCACAGATAGTTCGCCGATGTATTGTAGGCGTTGTACTAAAGTCAGTTACTAAGAATTTTAAACGATTTAAAAATATTTTAATAGTTGCTATTTCGCACATAAAATAGTGAAATTTGAATTACGAATTCATTGAAATAAAAAGACTTTAACTTGAATTGTGTTTTAAACTTGTTAAAGTAATTTTATGTACTTTACGTAAACTTAACGTTACGTAATCAGTGGCTAGATGGAACCTTTAAGGGTCGTGTACATTTTTTTAAAAAGCTACATATAATGCAATAATGATTTGAACATTTGATTAATTAATTGAATCCAGTTATATTTTTGATATTAAATAAACTAAACACACTGCAACATAATAACATGTACGTACATGTGGAGGTGAAGGGTTGTTTTGCTGTTACAGATATGTACTGAATTTAATCAGTGGCAGGATATTTGAACTTTTGAAATGGGTTAAATTCAACCATCACGTATGGATTAACACGTAATTAAATTTTCGTAATAAGCGATTTGTTATACGATTAATAAAAAGTTTTAACTCAAAACTTTGAAATACGTTTTTCGAGGTTTCCATCAACGGATAATTATTTTGTAGATTGATATTGGCGCTAGTTTTATTAAGGTTTATTGGATTAAAGTTTTTTAAGTTTACTTCTTCATCCATCTTACGTAATCTTAAATAGACATCTAGCGCTTTTGTTGAATTTTGTTTCCCATATTTACGTTCTGCGTTGGTTAAGAAATTACTGTATCAAATTACTCTGTGATATAGTTATAAATATTACCTACGTGTTTCGCAATTCGGGAACGCGTGGGGCTCATTTCATTGCTACTACAATACAGACTGGGAAAAATTATACATGAATCGCAATTGTAATAATTCGTTACGGATTCACGACTACTGTATAAAGATTACAAGCCGAATTAAATTGAATACATAACAAACTCTTCGAAGCAAGGTGACGCAAATGAAACTTTATCTATTTATGAATTTTTATATATAAGTATTTTGCAATCTACATTCACAAAATCATATATAAAACAACAAAAGCAGAATATTTTTGAATTTGATACTGAAATATATTAAAATCACAATGCCCTACACAAGGCACAGGAGGCAACATTGACGGCATTTGCCATCGGACATCAATTGGCAACTGTTCGCTCTGCAGGCGTTGAAATATGGCAGTTTCGTGCGGTTTCGGCAAACGTGTGCAAACGCTATTGTTTACGTGAAGCCAGGTTATTTGCAATCAAATTCCATTAGACACGTGTCCGTGATGTACATGTTCAGTAGCTGTTGCACTTTTTTCTTAACAAAACGTATATTTCAATAATCATAAAAAAATCACAAGGATATGGTTATGGTGCCTTTTCAGTTAATGCTGCTGATGAAAATTGTCGACATTAAAGTGAAAAATAAATTTGAAATCAAGCAATCAAAAATATTTTTTATGATTATTAATTGAAGTATTTTTAAGAGTATACGGAATGACTTAAAATGAATGTGTTCCAATAGGACAGTTTCGTTTTTGTACTTTCGTCACAGTCACACGTCTCTTACATAACTTTGTAAAATTTATAATTCAAATTATGAATAAATATAAATATGTATATTACGATTTACTTTTCTCGCAAATGTATTTGTCGTCAAAACTCACGTTCTTTGACTATATTGTTAGTTGATTATGAGCCACTTTCACAAAATCACGAACGTTTCTGTACAACGGTTGCTCGCGAACTCACAACTAAACCATAGTAAAGCCGGCAACATCAGCTGTTCGAGTCGATATCTCTGGCGTCCTCTCGTCTGCCAGGCTGACCTCGTTACCCAGACCTACAGCATCCTGGGGTACTGTCCTGTTATTCCCGCATCGAAGTTGCGTATTGATTACGCAACGAAGCGTTACGTGACGTTGTTTTTCAATATAGTTAACGATATATAAATCAATAATCATAAATAAAAAATGTGTGTCCGTGTAGTAAATTCAACGTTTATTCAAATTTAAAGTTATAATTTAAATATTGTGACTAACGTCACATGAGATGACCATTATAATTCATTTGACGACTAACAGTGGTTGCGCGTAATGCATTGCGGTGTATTAAAATAAACAAATCTATCTATTTTATTTATGTACTCGAATGTATCAATTATGTACTTTATTTCTGTATGTTTATTTAAACACTTTCGCTACAATAATGGCTTATTTAATAGAACATACTCGTATTCCTGATGGTTGAATTTAGCCATTATTATTTTAATGCAAAAGAAATTATTCTGTCAGTCTGTCACAGTTGGGTTTTTTCTCGTGGCCTATCTCAGTCGGAAGGCTGCCTAAAGCTGATGAATGATAGCCATAAAAATGTATGAAGTTGATTAAGTGTGAATATATTTATCTTTCATATTAATAAAAGCCGAAGAGTATTTTTGTATGAATAGGCTATCCCCTCGTGCTACTAGTAAGATGATTGCGTATACACTGTATACTATAGTGCTCCTAAATAGGTATAAGTACCTATAGTATAGCACGGAGGAGCTAATTGAGAAGACGCTTGGAAGAATTATCTGGTAATTAGAGGAAAATTAAATTGAAACCAGCGCTTGCAAGTCGTGAGTCTTAACGATCATAAGTTTATTTTACATGGCTTCCAAGTAGTTGAGGTTAACGGATTTTGCAGAGATGTAGTTGAACCAGGGATTGATTTTATATGATTTCCTGGCGTTCATTTCCTGAACTTATTAGCTTAATGTATAAGAAGATAACATGGTCAGAACAAAACAAGCTTTCCGTTGGTGTAAATAATGAGCTAATTGCAATTGATTTAATGTTACAAGTCGTTATTGCATAAGACTCAAATAATCTAAGCGGGCGTTCAAAAATGTATCGTAAACTAAAAGGTACAAGTGTTGTGTCAAATAGTATGTCGGCAAAGGCTTCCATTTCAATGTGACAAAGTTAAAATAGGTCGTAATATAATGCATATTCAATGTAGGCGCGATATTGAGGAAACCTTGAGCCGGGATATCTGGGGTTTACCGTCTCTAGTTTAAATTACAAATGATATTTTCTAGCGTAGGATCCTTTCAGTAACCTTGCAATTGACGTTACAGATCGTAAAGATCGGATCGTAAAGTATATCTTGGTTTAAATTTGAAAGCGTCAGAACTATTTTACGATGTTCAAGAACGGAATGGAATATTTATTTTAATTTACTGAATGGAAAGTATTAATAATTTTCGAGCTGCTAATGGTAAAAGTATTTCTTGGTATGGATTTGTGAAGATAACGTCTCAAGTAAATTTTAGGTATGACAACTACAGTATCTTATGCTTGCTGTACGATACAAGTGAAAAGAGGAATCCGGGATTGTAGTTGGCTAGGGTGGGAGCTCGGACCGTCCAGACAACGACCCTGTGCTAATAGTATGTGTGGTTGCATAACGTCGTTAGGAAAGGAAGGCAGTGGAGCGGTCTCAGAGGCGAGCCCGATGAGTGGGAGTTGCACATATCCCAGTGTCAGTCCTAAGGCAGCGGGAACCTTTTGAACGTTTCCATCAGACACCAAAAATAAGTATGATAAGTGTCAGAGACGAAAACATTTGCGACCATTCTTTTTGAAATGCTCCTTATGAAAAGCATTTACATGCGTGAAATACTAACAACGTGGAAGTAGAGACGGTTATAGGAGGATACAACTAATTTTACATACGAAATATTTTTTGGACAGCTGCAGCCATTTGTTTCGTACACTGTTGGATACAAATTAGAATTTTTGTTGAGTCCCTTAAAGCCTGCAGTATTTTATTTGTTTTGGATATTATTTCCAGACAGCTCGTGGGGATATCCCATAAATTTGGCAAAACTCCAAGAGTCCGGGGTCGTTCTACATAAATTCTTTGACCAAACAAATATCCTTGACCTTTATGTTAGGGACAAAGTGGTGCGTTTTGTGAATTCCAAGAACTTTCGCGGCTCTTACCACGAAATAAGCGCATTGTTTACTGTTAATATTGAAAGCGGAGAAATTAAATCGCAAATCGTAAGTTAATTGTTGGTATGTCTGCCAATTTTACGACTATGGAGCTTTATAGAATGTGTTAATTTAAAAATGTCTGTACGAGGACTAATACAAATATTCCAAACGAATGATTCTACATAAACAAAATTCGCGCGTTCCCTGAAAACAATTTTTATGCCGCAGCGAAGCAACTGGAAGGGAAATAGATACATTTGACAGCTGATCGCTATCTCCACCGACGAATATCTCTCGTATGAATAAAGTATATTGAAAATAAACGTACCGTCTTCTTACTTGACTGCTTTGTAAATTTTGTGAGACATCTCTTTCAGTTTCAATTTGTATATCAATAATTTCTCGTCCTCATAAAACGGTCCTAGGAAAACTGAACTCCTGTTGTCATCAAACTATTAAAGTATTTATTGATAAAGATTTAATTTTATTTCTTATAATATGCATTTTAAACTTGCAATATACAGTTCGAGCTTATAATGATGAATGGCCTCTGCAGTTCGAATAACATTTTTGGAATAAGTTTAAATATGCGAATCTAATCTTAAATTAGGTATACCCTGTAGTAACTAGGTAGGTGATAAACTAAATATACAAATGTGTAAAAAGAACAGTTTTACACCTGAGTGTGAATCTGATTCAATCTAAATATTCATGTTTGTAACACCAGTATTTATGCTACTTGGGGGCATCGAACTCACAATTTCCGGCTAATAGATCAAGTTCACTAAGCACTTCACCAACGGGTCAGTTATCCAATAATTTATCCATTAATATACATACGCGCAACTGTATGAGACCCGCGTGTAAAACTTAGTATCCATATTTACTATGGATTAGAACAGTAGTGGAACAAATTTATTTTTCAACATGCCACTGAAAAATAATTCGCTTTGCATTTCGGAATGAGCTTTAAACCAAAGCAATGTTTATCGCTTAGCAACTAAATCGATTGGAATATGACAGGTATAGCAACAACGATGGCTGTCTTTCATTGGCTAGCTGACCTCTAAAGATATTGAGTGCTGCTAATGGCATTGTATCTTGCGCGTATCTAAGGTATGTTAAGTAGTTGGTCTTATCATTGCATTATGCCAGCTCAAAAGCTTTTGAGTGCCGGTCGATTGAACCCACGATGGAGTCAATACTTCAGCGTAAAGCTGTGAACTTATTCAAGCATACACAGTTGTTGGGAAAGGAATAGGGTCCCACAGTTGCACTTCATGTTTCTTGGGTCATTTCCTTCAAAACCGGCTGTGAAATATCGAGAGTAGAAACAATCTGCGAACATGTTTTTAAAGAATAGATAACTGTTTTTTTTTATTTGATGCACTGGATCGAAATTATATTATATTAAAATCAGACCGAAAAATATTTTTACTATGACGATCCATTTTTTTCCTAGTATAGCGGACATTGAAGTGAGTAGATTCATATTTTCCAAGCAATAACACAAGTCAGACCAGCCACGAGATGTGTCCTGATTTCACTGACATTGATTGATGAATCTAATTCGTAACTTCTTAGAGAAAAAAAGATAAAGTTGGTGGTGCACAAAGCTGTTTATCTGACATTAAATTAAGATTAAGCGCTTGTTGCGCGGTTTGTTAGTGTATTGGAAACATTATCGAGATGTATCGAACGCTTTTAATCTTACGAGTGGCTCAGTTATTGCTAGTCGTATATCAGGTTTCTTAAAATAATGAGATTGTGGTTTTCAGAAAGGTTTCATCGGAGATTAGTGACTAAAAATGATCTACGTTAAAACTAAAATTGCATTTGGTTATTACCGTTATTTTAGCGCAGCAATACTTCGATACTAGGTATATCATATAACACATACTGTAAGGAGTGCAATAACATCCATAAAATATTTAGGTCGGTAGAATGTTTGGGAGCAAACCGCCTTTATTTTATGCCGAAAATATTCAGCAAGTATATTCTGTGTAATAATGTAACAATTGAACGAATTAGTATGAAAATGAAAATTATGAAAAGAGCTTACTTAGTGCAATAACCGATTGTGAAATTTCAAACCGTTCCCGATTTCAACTTGAGGGAACAACTTTAAATACTTTGTAACTAAAGTTGGCACTCAAAATTTCAACTCGACTTACAATTTGAACGGATCCGACTCGGTTTCCGTCAGCTTCCACGCCAAGAGAAAACTGACTTCAGTTTCACCTTCATTTCTTTTTGAATGAGTTCAAGTTGGTACGGATTACGACAAAAGAGGCTGTTTCGCCAAAAGAGGCTGTGTCGCGGGTTAGTGGATGAATTATGACGATTGTGCTAAATGTCTTCATATTGTTACTTTGTAGCCATTTTAAAAGCATAGAAGAAAAATTGTAGATGTATTTCTTATTTATTTTAACACTATTACTTGTCTTTAAAAAATAAAAGTAAGAAAAAGTATGATGTTATGCCTAATGGCATTTTCTACCAATCAAACTTAGGTGAATGTGGACAGTTTGTGGCAGGTGTCATTTTTATAGAAGTAACAGTATATGTATTTAATTAATAATTATATACGCAAAGCACATACATTGTACATAATATAATGTTATCAATATACATATATATATATATATATATATATATATATATATAATACAAACGCTGGTACTACTC
>DWUN01001463.1:0-16530 GCA_018249975.1 Passova gellias | reverse complement strand
CCACTTGCGGGATATCATTTTTAATAACTAATCTAAAAATATTCCCCATAAATTTACTGTATTTAAAAAACAAAAAAGTAAAAAAATATGTCTTAAATAAAAAGTTATAAGGAATTCACAACACTTCGGTCTTTCTGGGCCACCCTGTATAACATGCACATAAAAAGGCGAAGGGTCATGTTAGTGGTCTTTTTTCGGACTCATTACGACGACGCGGCAGTAACTAAGAGCTATCAGGCGAAGACTGAACAAACAAAAGAACGTCATATGACCTAATTTTTGACATGTCGCAACTTTTTACTACAAAAAACCTAGTAGCATTGCGGGTGATACAATATGGTGATGCTATTAGCACTAAAAGTGTTTTACTAATAATTTCTAATGGAGACATAGTCAATGGAGAAGTCATAGTTGGTTTTAATGGTTTTCGGAAAAATGTAGACGAAGCGCGACATGTGTACAAAGACAGAGATATTTAGCACTCGGTGCTTTCTGCCTACCCCGTTAGGGACCTAGCGTGACGTTATGTTGTTGCTGTTGTTGGAAAAATGTTAAGGATATAACTTTTCTAATGTACCTCAATGAAGTGAAATTTCCATTTTATTATTAGTCATCTAATTTGATTATTAGTCATATAAATTTTATTATTAGTCATATAAATTCTACCGCTGCGCAAATATCGTCTTGGACTCTTCTTACTATGTCTATACTACGCTGATCAATTACTATTCTAAAATTTTTTCAAAATCCCTCAATTTCGAATTAGATTAATTTGAAAATTTCTGACCATCGTTGATTTGAGTTTAAAAAACTATCCTGTGGATATACTCTCGTATAAATATTATCTTGTTTATATTATTATGTGTTTATTAAGGGTTCCGGCACCCTTGCCGTCAGTTTATTGAGGTGTTCTTTAAGGGCAAGGTTCCACAACCATTTTACGCCCCGCCCTAGATGAATGTGTAATTCGATGGATCTCGGGAAAGAGAATTTGACGTGATGGCAGATAAAGCACGCACTGCGGATATATGAGTTTCTTACGGACAAACATTTGTTTTCCGTGCATAAAATATGAAAATAAATTTCACATTCGTTTTGTTATTAACTCCATTTTATTTTGCTCCATAGGTTGGTATATAAGTAGCAATCTATTAATGTAACGGAATTCATATCGACTTCAAGATGTTTCTTTGATTTGAACATTCACGCACCGCTTAAGGGCCAATCTTGAAATAATAATTTTCCGAAATATTGTTTGTAAAAATTTAAAATTCTCAAAATTTCAGAAATGCAGATAAACTTGACATTAACAATATTGAATACTTTAATTTGCGTTTTTTTTTTTCAATTTATTCAATTACATATTTTATAAATCAAGCTTGACAAACGAACATTGAACGTACGACGTAAATTTTCAAAAAGACTTCTACATCGTTTTCATTGTTCGCTCTCTTATAAAGCGTTATTGTAATGGGACTATAATTGGACGCGGAGCTTATTTAAATTATAATACGCCCCGTTTGAAATGTAACGCTCGAACCGTTAACATCACTGGGGGGATTGATGTCCAATTCGCCGGGTCCGGGGATGGTATTAGGCGCGATGGGAGATAGGACACGCACTGCGGATACGGACCTGTTGCTTTTCATGATTTATGTGCGTAGGATACCATTTGCGTACGTACGGTCAGACAAATCCTCTTCGAATTTTCTTATAAATGACCAGCTTTTGTCCGCGATTTCGTCCGCGTGAAAGTCTTTGGACAGCATTTCTGATTTCCTAGGATTCTTTTATTGCAAGTGATACTATTCTACGCGGACAAAGTCGCGGGCAAAAGCTAGTGTAGCCTATATTGATCAGTGATAATGTAACATTCGAATGGTAAAAGAATTTTTGAAATCGGTTCAGTCGTTTTTGAGCCAATTCGTTACATGCGCATACAAATCTTTCTCGTCATCATACATCATACTTCTCATTATACAAAAAAGGAAAGAAAGAAAGAAAGGAAGGAAGGAAGGAAGGAAGAAAGGAAGGAGGGAAGGAGGCAGGAAGGAAGGAAGGAAGGAAGAAAGGAAGGACGGAGGGAGGGAGGGAGGGAGGAAGAAAGAAAGAAACACATTATTCATAGTTTTACGACAGCACATAATAAGAGTAACAACTAAAACACACAATATAAAAAAAACAAAATAATAAAATAAAACTAAATATACAAATAAAACAAAAAAATGGGAACTAAAAGAACAACTGACATATTTCATTAAAAATAATAAGTAACAAACGCATTAGTCTTATTACTGCCTTAGTATTCGTATGTGAAGGTGAAATGTTGCAAGTGAATTTTCAACCAGTTCACACCGACCGATTGAGTTGAGATTTTCTTATGCGTTATATGTAATGCGGTCCGCACATTGTCGAACTCTAAAGCACCGTACGCGCTTTTTAAAATTCCACTCCTTCTAAGTTAAACAAAAAATATAACCCATCACAAGTGCGTCTATCACGAACAGAAGCTTAATTTTACACAACGTCAGTTATGAAATTAGGGTTCCAAAGACGTAAGCGATAAGCCCTCGCTAACAATAAAACGTCACCCGCAAACGGTCAGATAAGGAAAAATATGGAAGCGTCAACCGCCATTTGTCTTTGTGAACCTTTTCAAACCGCTCGTCTACTGTCGCGGCTACCAGCAATATCGTTTTTTACGGGCGTACAAGTCGTATCATGTAACACTCAAGTTTGTTATGAGCTAGTACAATCTTATAACTATTCGTAACATCACGCCTGTAATCCCCGAAAGGGTAGGCAGATGAGTGTAGTACACCCCCACATTTCACCAGTTACGTTTAAGTCCCACAATGGAATAGGTGGTGAGCCTATTGATTGACAATTGATCGACAGTACTTATTATATTAAAAAAAGCTTTTAGATACCACTAATCCAGATGCTTTATTGTGAATTATCTGTACATTTTATACAACTTTAAATATTTTCAATTTTAAACCGCCTGTGAATGGAAAAGAGCAATATTACTCCAGTAATTAAAATTCTCCGCTTTGTAATTAAAAGCTTTTGACTTTAATATGGCGCGAGTTGCCGATTTTTAAATTGAAATAGAACATAAATATTTTTCCTGATAATTCTGAAATATACGAACAAAAAGCTGCCAGGTTTGGATGAAATCTATGTAGCTACGTTTAAATCACGGTAATACAATCCGCGGTGTGGCCAAGTTTTCTACACTTACAAATTCTTATAACAAGAACGTGATATTAAAATTACAGTTATTTTCTGTACATTAAATACAAATTCTGGAATCGTCTATCGGCCAGCATCTGCACTCTCTCTGAATTAGGCGTGTAATGTATAAAGAGATTGATGAATGTAGAAGAAG
The DNA here is from genome assembly GCA_018249975.1 of Passova gellias. Classification (NCBI taxonomy): domain Eukaryota; kingdom Metazoa; phylum Arthropoda; class Insecta; order Lepidoptera; family Hesperiidae; genus Passova; species Passova gellias. The sequence continues at coordinate 13,139 of DWUN01001463.1, read as the reverse complement.
CATGTCACATCTGTAAAGAGATGGATATACTTAGCATTCGCTGCTATCTGCCTACTCCATCATTGACACGGCGTGATGGTATAATGATAATATTAATTATAGACTGCACAAATACAAATACACAGTGAAACAAAGAGTGTATTTTTAAATCCTATCTGTCATGCCGCATCCCAGTCGACTACACTCAGTAACAGTATTTCATATTCATTTACAAAGCTGTAGACAAAGCGAGCGACATAAAGTGCATTTAGTTTATTGTTTCCAGTTTTCATTTGTTTGCAATGGGATTAAAATATGAGTCAAATTTTTTGCATTGCATAAAGAAAACAAAGCACCGATGCTAGCGAGACTGCAGTTCTTATTTATGCGAGATGTAACCCGCAAAATATGATCCGAATTCAAGACAACGGTTTCGCATTATGCACACTTAATACATCCCCGTGATGACTGTTGCCCGTAACTTTCATGTCTTAAAACAATACAGATATCTATATTTGAGAGCTCAATCCTACGCAATGAAATTGTTACAAAGATAGATATTTATTGTTATAAATTGTTTGATAACTTTACAATCAGAAGTGATATACTGTCATAATCTTTTTTGTTTTCGACCCTTTCATTGGTCCACTGCTGGACCGGGCCTCCTCTCCTACTCAGAGGGATTAAGGCCATTGTCCTCCTCGCTGACCAAGGACGTATTGGTAGATTGACCACGCCTCAGATTTCCTCACGATTTCAAGGTTTCCTCACGATGTTTTCTATCACCGTTATAGCAAGTGATAAATACACTTTTGTTATAAAACACACGTAACAAATCAGAAGTGCGTGCTAAGATTTGAATCTAGACCCCCCGAGTGGGAGACTGAACGTCAAACTACTAACCTATCACTGTCCTCAAGATATTACATACACTGTAATTACAAATGTATGCTCTTAGTACTACTGGTTCACGCAGAATTTTTTTATATATTTTGTATTTTCGAAGTGAGATAATTTAACTGGCGTTTAGTGGATTTGGTGCTGCACATTTCTAAATCACAACATTCATTGAACACTTTCCGTCTCGAAACCGACCACAAGAAAAATGGCGAAAAGTTTTGATATGTTAGACGTGTAAAGTGCAAACCACTGTCACAGTTAAAGCGGCATATTACATTGCGGTATGCGGGACTCGAGATACGAAATTAACAGCTCAACATAATGTAATTTTGTACATCAAAAAGTTGCTTGTTTAAATTTCTTTGTTTTGTAAATGAAATAACTGCGAAATCGGATATTTATAAAAATAATTATTTATATGCTAAAAATAAGGTACAGACTAAATATGTTAGCAAAAAAAGAACGACTATTCTACTACATAATAATAATGTGGCATGCAAACACACATAGAATATTAATCATTAAAAAAATCCTTTACATAACTGTAAGGGAATCGAACTCACATTCCATCACTCCGCAGTGAGGGTTACTGACCCCTACACTGACAGGTCAGTCAAAACCCTAGGTGACTCTCTATCTCTCTATTTCCAATTGTAGTTGACACTATTATTCTGGCGCTTTTAAAATTTTCAAGAGCCGTTAGCGGTTTTTTTTATATTGTGCGAAAGGCTTGCGTTTGACTGCGAACTCACATGATGGTCAGTGAGGTGCAGTTTAAGATGAAGTATGCGCGCCTAGAAAGTACCTATTCAATCTTATTTTGGATAATCCCAAGTTATATCTATCAGGAATATCTATCATTGTTAACTATGAATTCAATGTAACTGCTGACCTCAGCCATATGCCTGTTTGTGTCCCTCCGGAGCAAATAAACTGTAACTTTATCCAATTAATTTCAATATAAACAAGAAATCATTTGTACTCGTAACAGTTACAAGAGATCTACAGCAACCAAAGACTTTATAGACTAGTTAGGTTTATTGGCAAATGACATCGAGTTCTGCCCGTGAACTAATATTGGGTCACAACTTCATGACTTACATGTAGTTTAAATTACTTGCGGATGGAGCCGTTATTGGGAGCATCTATGATGGTCTGAAAACTTTAGATTGCTGATAGCCATTACGAGTTACTTCTGAGTATAGAGTATTTAAATCATACGAGAAAACTCATTTGAGTTTTATTCCTTTCCTTTATTAACCAACTTAGTGACGTAAATTTCTCTACAGGGGTTGGTGATGAGTTGTAGGTATGCATAATATTAAACTTTAATAATACAATATACTTTACAATGAATCCTTAAAAATACCGAAGGTAAAAGACAATATACAACTTTATCCAAAGAGCATCTTAAGAAATATTATTCATTGTTAAGACTCAAGTATCTAATATAATATGGCAATTCCTTGTTACTTCGTAAAAGAGACGTATTTTATTTATTTCTATTGTTTACGTTGATTATAATTACTTTGTACAGGCAAAAAAATAATATGAAAGATTATAAAAAGAGGATTTTTGTTCATATATTTTCTTATTTTATTAGGAAAGCCTGTTACATTTGCTTTTTTATATTAAAGTTATTTTGAAGGTCTTTATAAGAAAACATTACATTACAGCGTATGTTTTAAATGTACCGTTGAAAGGCCTTGACATTAACCCTAAGGCAGGCAAGGAGACTCAGTGGTGGAACGGAAAATGCTACGAAATTTTTGTCTCTTGATTTTAAGGAGCGAAAAAATACCTAAATTTAAGGCTCAGTGGCTGAGATGTGATATAACAGTAGAGATGTTAGCGTGTAACAAAATTTAGGCCGATTACGCTGTTTAAAACGAATGAAATGAGGATCGCAAGGAAACAGGTAGAATGAGAGCACATAGGACAGCCGATTAGTCGACGCCCTAATATCCCTAATATTCGCCGAAATATCCCTAGGACGACAGTACTAAGCTCACATGTGTAAGCTTCATATCAGAAAATAGCAAGTAATTTAACAAATCTGATAGAATAATTTAAAACATCACAAGAATTTTATAGAATTCTCCGTAATATTCTCTGTGTGGGAGGCCCGGTTATGCCGTACTAGAAGCCCGGAAAACTAAGGTTGAAACTTTGTCATTAGGAGAAAAAAATAAAACTCAAACTGCATATTGAAATTTAAGAATCAAAAAGGTTGAACTAAACAAATCACCATACATTTAGTGTAATATTATGAAATGCAGATGCTTATCATTGTAAAACATAACAGTCAATATTTATTATTTATTGGTATTAATATATCTAACATTTGTTCACTGTAAATGCTAAAACATGACTTGATCTTAATATAATATAATCTTTAAATATAAACTTACCCATACTAATAAACGTTTTATTTCAGTGATTGTCTTTGTTTTTGTTTTTAAATTCGAATAATATAAACTGCTGGTCGATTGTCGAATGTTTGTATCTAGGTCATTTCGCAACTTTAATAAAGGCAACCTATGTACCTACATATGTATCACGTAAACATATGTGAATATTCAAATTCTTGAAATAACTAATTCAGGCTAATGTGCTGCATTGTTGTGCTTTACGCGTTTATAACCAGATACAATAAGTTACCCACGTTTTGCTTTAATGTAGTCGGATAAAAATCGCTATTTCCATACAAAAAGAACCGCTCACGTAGAAACTTGCAGCAAGGCTTGGCCGTGTACTTTTTATCGATTTCTCATGTCGCGTTAAAAGGGCTCATTTGGTTTTATTGTATAAAATGGATGGAAGCGTAATTTGCATTGAGGTGGTGGTCACGCACGAGGCAGGGAGTTTCCTTTTTATTGTTCGGCGCTACCTTCAACGTTCTTAATGCTGTAGGGGCGGCGCTCGGACCCGACCTGCTTAGTCTATTTCAAGTTTAAGTACGCGTTATAAAATGTATTTACATATTCAAACGCAGTCAGGTGGCCCGTTGGCCTGTTTGCTGGGCGCCATTACATAAAAAAAGTGAGCACATGTAAAGTACATTTTAATGAAACTTTGAACATTTTATTAAGTGCAAGCTTTGTAGCTTTTTGTGAAATAATATGAAATTTGAACTTACTCCTAATTCCCGTCATATTTGAAAAATCTGAAATTCATAACGACCTAAAAATTTTTTAAACTTAAACTAGAATTAGATTTAGTCATTAATGATATTGGATGCTGAATGAGGGGTTCTAGGTAGGTTGATTAGCTGGGAGTCGACCTGGAAGCACTCCAAACCTAAATTCGGTAACAAGTAGCCCAGGCCCGAGACCAATCTGTTCAGTGTCCCATAAGCCAGCACTTGTTTCTACGAAGTCTCTAAGCCAGAGCATTAAGTCAGAAATTTCAATCATATTTTTATCTCAAGAATCGCCTCAACAATAACGTGTTGATATATAATTATTTCCTCACACATACTTCAGAATTTAAAAGCTTTTGTTCCTACTTTCTAATTACGGTGCCAAAGGCGTCACAAAATACCTCCTTAGTCATTATAGATGCCGTGACACAACCCATAAAGCAAAGAAAATGCTTTATGCAAATTATTTTCCCAACTAGTCAAACTGCGAACAGGTAAGCGAGAATCAATAAAGAATTGCGTCTACAAAATTAATTTTATATGAAAAACATAAGTGTATTGCTAACAGTACAATTCCATATCCACCTTTGCTTGTAATATATGTATACTAGTTTGAAGATTACTTTCAACTCGAACCAACAATATTGTGCTATGTGTATTGTGGTATGCTACCGATTTAAATTCCTATGAATGTTAATACAACTCATAATCACTATCACTACATAGTATAAAACAAAGTCGCATTCCGCTGTATGTCCCTATGTATGCTTAGAACTACGCAACGGATTTGATGCGGTGTTTTATGATAGAGTGATTCAAGAGCAAGGTTTTTATGTATAATAACATCCATTATATAGTAGAGAAATACTGTTATAATTTATATGGCAGAACAACGTTTGGCAGGTCAGCTAGTCGGTTATAAAAAGTCTAATTTGAACAATAGCAACATAATAAGGCACGGATCTCGCATAATATAATAAATCAGTATATACCGATAACATTAAAAACATACTACTCATGTAATTATAAATTCGATTAAGTATTAAATACACGAAAACTTTGTCTAAATTTGATGTTGTTTTAAAATTTCAGCAACGTTATTATGTAAAATTGAATTGCTAAAGAACATTTCAGCGGTTTCTTATGTTGTGTAACTATTTGCTCAACAAAATCAACTTTAATTAATCAAGAAAGCAATTTGAATTCCACAAAAAATTCAGGACGCAATGTTTACGAGCGAAAGCAAAATTAACTGTTGCCAAAAAGGAACTAATTAGCCGGTGCACTAATTATTCCATCTGTAAGAGATATTCCAGATTTTATTTACGTCGAAACAGTAAACATTTTGCTAAATAACTTATCAGAAATGGTAACTTGTATAAAAATAGTACAAAAAAAAAATTATTTTATCGCTGTGATTTATTCCTTATGTGGTATATGTTTTAGTGTGTTTAGTATGTTGGAAGGTGCATGAAACGTTTTTTACCCATTGCACTAATGGGAATATGTATAGATGGACTAAAACCAAATTGTTTATTGCAAAATTATTTCTAGCAAACTACATTGCATGCACCCTTGATGTTTTATATACTCCGTAAAAGTCGCATATCGCATAGGAAACTGTACCAACTGTCGTATTAGTTTCGTTTGGAAATACACTTCAAACCGATGATTCTAATTGCCCAATATACAATATGTAGGTACTCGTACATTATATCCCTGAATTCGATGTTTTGGTTTTTTCACAATTGATATAGGACCCCAGTATTGTGCTGGGTGACCTCAATAATGCCTCCGAACCAGAGTTATAAGAACGGTCTCAGAAATGAGACTACGCTTCGGTATGAAGCCTCCTTGACATAGTAGACAATGGGCAGATATTACCTCTGGTTTTTTTTGTACCAATGAATTTTTGCTGCAAATATTCAGTCTACAGATATGGTTTTAATCCTTTCAGTTTAGGTATTTAAAAAACAAATTGTATTGTATTTTCATGTTAAATTCAAACAGACAGATTTTAATAAGTTCTTATTTAAAGGCGAATGTAATGGTCGTTGACAATGACCTCTTGTCATTTACTGTACGAATTTTCAATGTCAGTTCGATAACATCTGGTGTTTGTGCAAATTATTTAAGAGTGGTACTTTGGATATCGGACAGTGAATAACGGTATCGATCACTACAAATTTTTAATTATTGTATATTTGTAATAATGTAATGCGGTCCTGCATTATTTTATTGTAGAACGCTTTTGTGTTTACAATCGCTAGACGCTTATAAATTAAAAAAAGGTTTAAAGCTTAAACCGGTTTGGCTTAGCTTAAACGGTAATGTATAAAGCTGTTCATAGTAAAAGTTCGCTTTTACAGTTAGTTCAGGTTTCAGCAGTCCTATAATACAAGCTACCTGACCTGACCCAGCCATAATACTCAATGGCGATTGATTTGACGGGTCCACTGCCTTTCGTACTTCAGATTTATCAGAAGAGTCACATTGCTTGAAAATTCAATTAAAAAATTCCAGGATTTGAATTTAGAAAAACACCTTTGCAATTTATAAACGTGTAATTTTCGATTAGTATACGTACGTTTTTCGTTTACCATACGTACTTTTGATCACCGATTAATTTTTATGAAAGAAACAAAAATTAATAAAAAATCTCTAAATCAAATCTGGCAGTATCATTATATCACTATATAATAGTATCAGTTTTTGATGAACTCCTCACATAAAACTGTAGATTAAATTTTAATGATGTATTCAATTTTGCACATGGCCATGGGGGGCGGCTGTTCGCATTCAAACATTCCGAACCGCTCATTAGAAGTAGGCATGAACACCGAGTACGGAGAGAGTTCATTACCGCAAGCAGTCCTTAGCGATTCCTGAGCCTGTTCGCTAACCTATGGAATCAGGCATACTCATCAGGTTTTTGTATATTAAACCTGCATTTACACAAACCGATAAATACTATGGCGTTCAGAATTGTATAGAACTGCGTTTTAGATTTTTCTCCACGCATATCAAAAGTAAAAACGTATTTTCTTAGCATTACGACTTTCAAGAATTATGAGTAGTTGTTAGTAGTAGTAGGTTTACTACAGTGGATGTTTTATTTGATACATAAATATTTCGATATTCTGACAGAACATGATGGTGTGATGCGAAGCGAAGCCACTGATTCGGGCATTCGTTATGTATTTGCATATCTGTTCGCTAATTGCTTAGTGCATCTCCGAACACTTCTTCAAAGGTAGATCGAATAGACATCCACTATCGCCTACGATCACCCCATCCTCATCGCTTACGATCAGGCGAGATTGCGCAAATTGCTAGTTTATACCGGATAAGTAGGTATCCCTAACGTTTGTTTGAGGTATTTCTTATATAATATATCATTTTGAGCGTGAGAAAAAGAAAATGAATCCGCATTTTTCTCAAACGAGTACTGTACCGGACACCCTAAATTACCGGAAGCGTCGAGGAGTTTCTCTGGCCGGATGTCATTCACCCTGATGTTTGAATATCACCTGGTCATCTTATATACTATTGATTTTTTTTCTATTATGTAGTTGCTCTAATTTCCGTTGTATCTCTTTGTCACTTGTCTTCCAAATGTTTATTAATCAATCCACTACAGGTTTATTACGACATTTGATAACATTCTCGAGTAGTTCCCAATGCTTAACAAATTATAAAAATGTCGTTGCTATTTATTTTTCTATAATTAGAACACTAGTTAAATGGTATGTGCTAATCCATTCCCCCTACATAGTCTGAAAATAAAAAAAATGCAACAATTGTCTGTTCTTTTGCTGCATTTAATAAAGAACATAAAATATTTCATCTAAATACACACATTTCACGGGGCTTTTCGCTAAAATAAGTACCGCAGCTTTGCTGGTATCAGAGCTTTGTTTTCTTTGTGCGGTGCAAAAATTTCGTTTCAAATTTTAATCCAATTGTCGAGAAAATGAAATCTTCAAACAATAAAGTAAAAGCAATTTATGCAGTTCGTTCTACCTACTACTTGAGGAATGTTTACAATAATAGGAAATATTGGTGGTTGGTTGATGGTGATTGGTGTTTGGAATTCAATGAATCCAAGTTGAGCTTAAGTTGATGACATAAAGGAACCAAGATAAAACTCAAGAATGAGATAATGAAGCAAAGATTTTAAGTAATACTTACTTTTCAGTTGTCTTTGCGGTTCTTAATATTTATCTGTGCGAGTGTCTTGCCCAGCAGTGGTTGGTCGTTACTCGTAGGGCCGATACGATTGATCGTTATGTATAATATATCTGGTATACCAAGAATTGGTAAATCTTAATCAAATACATAATTGTGTTATTGATATATAGGCAGGAAAGCAATTTCACCTCAATTTTTCAATACTATTTTGTAATATGATTTAAAGTTTTGACCAATTTTATTCATTCAAAATTAGATAACAGAGAAGCAATTAATAATTAATTAATTTTAATTGATATAAAAATTTGGTATCAACGTAAGTTATGCAAAAAATAGCAGTTAAGTTTTCAACGAATATGCAAATTTTTTATTAGGCTATAACAATTTTAAGGATCTAGTCCAAACATTTTCTTTAGGATATGTAATTTATTGATATGCGTATCTATGATATATAATTTATTAATTAATACTTCGGTTTGCGAATTAAGCAGGTGGGCTCGTCCGTTATTGGTTGTTACGAAATTTATCACATGCCGTTAAAATGGATTAAATAGTTTAGTATTAACAAGTTTGTCATCGAAACCGCGTAGTCGATATCGTTCCAGGCCTCTGCGAATTTTGCGATGAGTTTCTTGTTTAGACAGTTACGTAATTGTATTAAAAATAGCTTCCCAAGTTATGATACACTAAAATAACGTTAGCATTTCTCTGGAAAGTTTTAATGACTATTTAATTGTACCACGACGGTTTTCCATTTGCGAGCAATATCAACTGAAATATTACTATTAACACGATCATTTAGAGTATCTTGCACGGAATTGGATTATTTTACTTTCATACGAAACAAACAACAATTGTTAAAAAAAAATTGAGGAATACTTAATACGAATTCAGATTAATATAATGTTTTAAGAGACGAATAATAATGACTAAAGAGGACTAACGATACTGTGACCCCAATTATTTTTACAACAATGGCGGTTTTGTCACCGAAACTCAGGAAGCCTCAAATTTGCATGACATTGCCTCACACCAAACGCTGTTTGTTTTTGTGAATACCCGAGTGACTTTAGCCTTTGGACTCTTATAATTTTATGTATGAATATTATCCACTTACTAATGGCGCTGGCAGCACTTGACCATGAATCATACAAGGGAATAAATTGGACTCGGAATATAATTGGTTGATATTTTCGTTTACATTTTTAGCCCGCTTTTCGTTACAATTCACAATCTATGGTTCTCTGGTGCTTTGAAAAATTTACAATATATTTACATTTTTTTGCAATAAGAGTGTAATATTTTTATTATTGCTATAATATTTGAATATGATATTATATTTTCGGATTCGCTTTACTCAGAACTTTTGTAAATAATATTCCAGAACTGTAGCTATATATAGAAGTCGTGTTCCTCTATCTTGATATGCGTTTAATATCTCAATATCTTATATACAGACAGCAAAAATATTTTTTTATTATTCCATTTCATTATTTATTTTATATGCAGTAGTAAGCATATCGCTTTGGATTTCGGTTTTCCGAAACATTGACACGAAGCGTGTCAATGTTTCAAAAAAAAACATTTCTGATTACAAAATTATCTGGAATTTTGAAGATCAGTTCTTTATATCATATAATGAAACAGACACGTCAAATAGTTCTTTTAAACACATAAAATCGACAAATCCGTATGTGGTCAGTAGACTATAGCGTTATTCGTTGACATTCGGAGTGGATAGATGATTTAGACGATGATTAGACGATTGATGATTTAGACAATGATGGTAAATAATGTATTTATAACTCGAGAGATGCCTAGAAAAATGTGCGGGATTATTTTTTTGTAACACCGGAAAGAAGGTGAATCTCGACAAATAGAAATAAAAGCATGTTTACTCATAAAAAGTTGGGGATAATTACATTAGCAGCGCTCATCCGCGCGAATGGCCCGCGGGAATACAATTTGTTGTTTTAATCCCGTATGAAGCATGCATCTCATCGGCGTACATATTAGAATTAGCTCTACATAAATATGAAGTTAGGTTTATTATTAATATAATACAGAAATAGCATCCATATTTGTGTAATATTTTGAAAACCGTAGACAATTTTGTTCAGCGTTAATAGCGCAGAGTAACCACAGCTGATCTGCAACCGCGGTTAATAAGTCAAGCAAATTATAATCATTATTATTAGTATAGAGCTCAAGAACTATTTGATGACCAACTATTCAGCGCTATTGGATTTGAGTCACTATGAAACATAGCTGTAGCCTAAATCTGTAATAAAAAAGGAGCTACTTCATTATATACTTATTATAAAGTTATATTTATCTTTAAATAAAACGAAGATATCGCAAGAAAATACATGATTTTAACACTAATTTACATAATACTATTATGTAAACTATAATATAAGAATGCATTATAAATGCATCTGATATACCAGTACATACTTGGATTAGTATGTTGTTATGAGCCGATTTTTATCTTTTAGAACAATGTACATTATGTGTACAATATTTATGTAAATGTAGAGTGTACATTATCAAATGGCCTTCAGGTCTCCAAATGTTAATTGGTACGTAGATTATTACATACATACATAACATTACGCCAGGTCCCTAACGGGTTAGGCAGAAAGCACCGAGGTACTTGGTTCGTACATATCAGTCATAAATGCTAAGATAACCGTGAATTCACAGCTAGGAACACTTCATGTCTTATTCAAATAGAAAGCAACAGTATGGAAATATTATTGCTTATAGATGCGACAAGCGAACTCGGTTCCACTACCATTATTTCAACTGTGAAATATTTATAATATGGTCATTATTAATTAAAACAAACTCATAAATCGCACAAGAATCATAAATAAATTAGCTAAAAGTTAAAACCTTGACTCCAATAGAAAAACACACAATATTTTATTTTATAAATACGCTAGTTATGGGTGAACACACACATCCAACTCGAAGTTCGATGTCACATTAGAAGTTGGCGTAACCTCATTATTCGTTAAAGTTACATTTGCTCTGCGCGTTTCAAAATAAAAAAAATGTCCAGTGCAAGCTCGAGAGAGATTCGCTACGCTTAGCCCCATTAGGCGTTATTACGTTACCGGACGCTTTGTGTAACAAGACTTTTTAATCTTGGTTTATTTTCATAAAAAATATAGTATCAGTACTACCGTCGAGATAATTTTTCTCAAAGGGTTTTCATAAGAACGATCGCTCCGATATATTATCTCGGGTAAGGTATAAACTTATTTTACAAATAAGGCACTGTTGTCTTTTGGAAAAAAAAAATTAAACAGTAGGATTACATTACTCTACATTAAGAACATATTTGTATATAAAAATAATAAAAATTAATTTGTCTGTTTAAACCCTTTTTGTTAAATATTTGTAAATATAAGAACATTAAGGTCACATCATAATATCACGCCGCGATACTAAAAAAGCTCAGCCTGTATTTCAAACCCGTAAAATACGTAGCAATAAAATATTAATCAAAACATGTTCCAACAAAGCAGTGCGTACAATAATACAAACAACTACATTGTTTCTGGGCTGCAAAGTCATTCCGACATAATTTGGTACGTGCGACTAGTAACTGGAGGCGATTGGGCTCAGGTACAATATGTGATCAAGTCAACGTCAAAAACGTTGCAATCTATCGTTAATTTCCCCCGAGGTTACCTTCCGCCACAATAAAGAAACTATATTATTTTTACCCGTCGCAAGCCACTTACAGCGTATTTCGGTACATTATTATGATCAGGTTATTGGGCAGCTTGATTAAGGAGTGTTTGCAAAAAACGTGTTATCTTTCTAGTTTTTTTTGGGAAGCATAAATTATTGTGACACTTGGAAAAAAAAAATTAAAATGTATCAGATTTTTATAATGAATTTCAAACATTACCATAAATAATTATGGTATTGTTTAAAATTTAACGACAAAATCAAACAAATTTGACAAAAGTAGAATGCTGTTTTGATTCACCAAAACTTCTGTCTGGTTTTTTTTTTATATATTCATCAATATCTTTCGCGTAATTTATTATAAGGAATAATAAGTATCGTGATGAGGCATTTATTTCATGGCAAAATACAAGTGCAGTTATGTTATTGTTATTATTAACTAAGAGCTAGCAGAGTTCGACTCGTACGAATGTGCAACGAACTACGGATGTGGACTGGACTGCACTCTACACTGTAGCTTAATGCTACAACCGCTACGGTCCGCCACCCCGATTAGCTTATGGAAGCATTTATTTGACATTTAACTGCATTGCAAATAAATATTTATTTGATATTTAAAGTAGACAGTAAACCCCGACTACCAAATGTCTCTGCCCTCTGTTCAGCTCTTTACAGACCTAGTGTGATCGTATAATACATATAATAAAGTTAATATTTATAAGTAAAAACATTTGTCGCGATTACAGTTAAGCAGACTGCGTATTTCCATTATCATTATCGTCATCTTGTATTAGTCTACTGCTGGATTGTGTAATCTGGATATCTAATTATTCCTTTAATAAGCCCTAACGCGTCTTTTATGTTTACTTTAATATTATGAAAACATCCCGTATATTTCGGTATCATTGCAACATCGTGAGGCTTTATCTTCCTGTGAACAGCCGGTAAGCTTTAACAAAACATTTGTACATTACTGTGTAATATGACATATAAACATGACGTCAGGCACTCGTGAGTACAGTAAGAAGTTCCAAAGAGTCCTTATTGCGTGCTTACGATTTCCCCAACCCTAATGGGCGAGCGCGATTTCGCTGACAAATAAATATGTACCGCCCTTCCCGCCAAGAGTAATTGTAAGTGTAGGGCCACCGAGACGACGATGACACGTGTCGCTGGTCTGACTACATGCATTTCTTACACAGGTTTCCTATATAATGTGGAT
>DWUN01001462.1:0-16538 GCA_018249975.1 Passova gellias | reverse complement strand
TAATAACTGAAGTCAACATTTTGGAACCAATCTTATAAAAAAAATACTATACAAATCAGCTGTTCACTTACGAAACATACATATAACTGCCGTTATACTGTAGGGTACTCAAATAAAAGCGAGCTACGTGCGTCCAGAGCTTTAAATACAACCCATTCAATGTTTATTAATATAGTATTCACGATGCAAACAGCCTTTAGTAATTCCAATCGACCTTAAACAACGCGAGCGATCACGAACGCAAAATGCGTACCGTACGCAAATTATTACAAGCTCATTCAAGCTCAAAACTCAATCGTATTTCAGCAGCTGCGACTATTAATCAAACGATTACATGTACACATCATATTTTCACCTCACATGTTCACATGTTAACCAGTACAACCAATTTTCTTACAAGTACAAAATTATCTTTCACTAGCGGACCCGGCAAACGTTGTTATGCCATATAAATTATAACAGTATTTATCTAATATATAATGTATGCTATTATAGATATAAACCTTCCTGTTGAATCACTCTATTTATTAAAACAAACAGCATCAAAATCCGTTGCGTAGTTTTAAAGATCTAAGCATATATAGGGCCATACAGCGGAAAGCGACTTTGTTTTATACTATGTAAAGATTTTTAATATCAATGTAATTTGTATTTTACCTATTTTATTATACTTTTACATTTAGATGAATTAAATGTTGAAAACATGAATGGGTGCAAATATAAACATCGTCCCAGTATATTTATTGTGATATTATTATCCTTTGAAATATACAATAATTGATCTCTAGTTATTTGCTGGTAATCCGCAGATTAGTAACATATCAGTTCTCCTGTTATATTAATTTTAATCTTATATTTAATTGGATGTTGTCAATACAAGTATAAAGAAACTTTGAAATACCCTCACACAATTTATGTATTAAATATGAGCATCAATTAAAATAGAACATTAGTACTGGCAACACAGTTTATAATCTTGTCGTGAAGTGCGGCGAAGTACCTCTTGAAATTAATACACATATTTCTTCACGAACATTATAATCGTATGTAAGTAGATGTATTGCTCAAACAGAAGGTGCGGTGGCTCGGGTCATTTTGCCAACAAAGGCAAACACACACGTATATACAATATACACAAAGGCTGTGCTCTGACCGCAATGATTATACTTTCATATATGCACCGTAATCGTAGCTCTGAATAACTGCAGTGCGATAATTTAAAGCTACTTAGCACAATCTGGACATCCATTGACACGGTTTTAAATTGAAGATAGAAAAAAAGAAAGAAACATTATAACACAAACATCTAATAACTACTACATTACATAATAAATGTCAGCGTAGTTTAAAATACAAAAAATACGTATCTACTCGTATGTACCTATATCTAGGAAATACACAAAGTCTGTTCTACTTTAAACGTTAACGTAGTTCTGTACTACACCATTGTCGCAAATAGGACTGGAGTCGGCGTAGGTCGTAACAATGTTACCCTTTACCTTTTAATAACATCGGTATTTCATTTAATCGGTTTTGTATTTTGAATTAGGAATTATCGTCGATTATATTAAACGGCATTGCCTCGTTGTTACATTCGAATCGTACGCACGGAACACTTTCTTTATCTCATTAATTATTAAAATGTTTGATATACATCGACATGTAGTCGTACAACGTACGCAGTCCGACCACATTGTTATTATTCTATCATTCAATCGCAGCCGGTATGCGATAATTGTCAGCTACTTAGTACGTGTACCTTCTCAACAGAATGGGAACACAAACAAAGACGTCATTGTTACATAGTTTCGTGGGTTTAGATACAATTTTATGCCACATATCTCGCAATATGGAGTTTGCTTGCCTTGAACAAATTCTAGGGCACGAGAGCACAGATAGGCGCCAGTTGTACCCGCTGATACGCAACGCCTGACTTGAGAATTAATTGACTCATATATAAATATCAACACGTTTTTCCGAACAATAAATGATTAATTTTTTAGCCGAAATGCAAAATAATTTATCCGAACAATAAATGAATCGAATCTCAACAGCTGATTTAAATTTAAAATAAGAACATTTCCAACACATTCAGAAACAGACACACAAGCTTGAATGGTTGCTCAAATGAGAATTTAAATTCATATAATTATTTACAGATATAATAAATATAGTTATACTTAATTACAATTGCAAACAGTTTTAAAGCTGAAATTATTACGAGCTAATTACCGAAAGGAATAATTGAAAAAGTAATTTATTTCGAAATAGGAAGAAGAAATGCAAGAATGCTTGAGTTATATGCATTCCAGGAAACCAGGTTACTTTCATAAGCGTGGCATCGGCCGACTGCATAATAATTTCCATGACACTGATTACTTTCGCTGTAGCAGCATAATCCCCCATTATCCACTATAATATTGTTTGAAATTAATCGTCTTAACAAATAAAAACCATTAGCAACCTAATGGATTCGATTTTAATGTCACAGTCTGAGATTCAACTCTGTCAGACCCAGCGCACCGCTGACATTATAAAGTTATAGAACCCCCGACCTCCGGCTTAGCAGCCAATCTCTAACAACTAGACCAAGAGACCAGTGGAATATAAAACCTCGTGCATTTCCACCCGTCCTTAAAACTGGCGCTGAGCTAATATTGCGTTCAATAATATAATTAAATATCCGGTTTATAATAGGAATCAATTGGTGCCTTAGAACGGTCAGAAGTACAGAAGTGCATCTTACTCATGAGACGAAACCTGAAACGCTTTACCAAAAATAACAGTAACATTAGAATGTACGCGAGATATTTACATGATAATAGATTCAAAGTTGCAATAGCTATAAGTATTTCTAAGCCATTATACACTATATTCTAAGCTGTTTATTTGTAATGCGATATGGAAAATCACTTCTACGTGTCGTAAAAGAAAAACAACCTACCAGCTATTGTTGTCAAAGAATAATTAATATTGTTATCAGCTGTTGTAACTGTTATGTTAACACGACCATAAATCTATCGGAAACTAACCCTTATTATGTTAATAAACAAACAAGGTAATAAATGTACATTGCACGTTATAAAAGGCTTATTTTGCATACGTAATGAAACATATGTAATCCTGCTAAATACTACTTGCAAACAATAATATATTATGGAAATAATTACTGAATTATTGTTGATTTAAACATAATTAAAATTAAGCCCTAAAACAGTGTGACTCTAATTAGCATTGAATATATCCATATTAAAGATATAACGTTATTTATAATATTGTAACATAACAGAAAGTTCATTGCGTTCAAAATTTTAATGCAAATATTTAAAAAATGAAAACTCTTTAAAAGGTAAAATTTACTCAATACATGTAAAAATGCAAAAAACTTTATACAGTTTTGGCAATGACAACAATCTAAAATCAAATCAAATTATGTATTAAATGGAGTCCAAGACCAAGTCCAGTCAAATTTGTTTAGAGTCACAACTTTCCTCACCCTGAATAATTGTGTTCTAAATTATATACTGTAATTAGTGAGCTCTGGAAAATTCAACTTAACACAGTTACTGTTAAATTGTATCAGAAACGAAAACCAATATATCAAGATAATAACAAAAAAATACACACATTAAAATCTTATGATACTTCACATACAGACATCTGATTAAAAGTTAAGCAGGTATTAAGACCTTACTATACAAAAGTTATAAGTAGAGAATGCATTTATGGATAGTCTTAGCCAAAATCCTATATGTTGGTAGAGCACGTCCATAAAATTTTAATTAAGTCTACGTCTCTACTCTACTACTATTACTACTATTCTAATTAACAGCAGATGAAAAATTAGATAACCCGCATTCAACAAATTACCAACACCTCTGATGATCTGTCCACAAATGTCGGTGACTACTTACAAGCAGGTGAACCGTCTGCCTATTTACCGTGACCTTTTATTATAAAAATAGTTAAATAGTACATGACTTGCATATGTTTTGTACACGTGAAATGTCTAATTACGACAGTGATTACAGTTACGCAATTAACTAGCCAATTACAGAGTGTGTGTAGAGTTGCGTAATGACCAAAATAACGCTTTCCCGTTACTCCAGCGTCGCCTTGACTGACCATGGCGTCTTGTCGTCAAGTGTTACAAGTTTACGTACGACGTCGTGTAATTTAAAACTTTCTCCGAAGACGTTTAAACTGTAGCAGCGGCGACGGATTTCGCCTTAACGCGCCATAAACGCTTCACTGAATTTATTGTTACACTTTAAATAAATAACAGTGATCAGAAAACGATCGTGAGATCTGAGAGACCACCCAGAAAATTACGCTTTAGATATGAAATTCGATAAACTATATTAATTTCGATTCTAGTTGCTTCGTCATTTTGAAATCTGTAGAGAAATTCACACTACCGCTAATCCTAAAACCAATACGAGTATGTTGTAGAGTTGTTGTAGTTGAACCGGTAATCAGACCCGGACTCTATGTTTTATATCATATCATTACCATTATGCCAAATGCATCGTCGCATCAATCTATTTTCAATTATATTAATACAATCGTTCCACTTACGGGCTACGTTTCGACTTTCTAATCAAAAATATTTACAACAAACTATAAATTGATAGCTTTCTATGGCACCCATTTTAGATGGAGATAGAAAAAAAACAGCTTTGTACATGAGAATGGCGGTCAGAAAAAAAGGACAATACCAGGTTTTTTTTTTTCTTTGACCCGTCAATGCATTTTTGTGTTTGGCTCGTCGGACTCACAGTGAGAGTGGTTATAGTATTACTTTTTGGAGCAAACTCTTTTTGCTTTTAGACATGATTTTATAAAGAACACCGTCACGTTTCACTTGTACACTTCGAAAATATATTCTTTTTCACATTTTAATTTAATGATTATAAATATTCGTAAAGGTTACTTTGCCAAATATCAACCCATGTAAGACTACGAAAATCGCTGCACGCAATACTATACACGGATAACAATTACAATTATTTATAAAACCAAGTAAATAAGATTTAAGCTTTCGATTACATTACACGACAAATTATCTATTTCAAAAGGGTTCCTACTACTGTATAACAAAAAATGAAATAGCATTAACGTGGTTTGAAATTAAGTCCAAAGCAATTGCGTAACAACGATTCACTATTTAATTGGAAAATCAAACTATTTAATTTCCTTTTCTCATACTATTATAGTGAGAACGTCCATCAAGCGTTCGGTTACTCAACGACTCTCGTTATTAATGACTCAGTTATTTGCTTATTAAAAACACATGAATGGACTCAAAAACGCGCAGGCTTTACATAACTGTTTGCGATTCTAAGTCAAATTCTTGGTAAAAGTTATATGTTAAACAGATGTTAATGATAAAATGTTGGTTGTTAAGATGTGATACTGTGTTAATTTATGTATATAATCTGTTAAACATATACAATATATGTATAGTTATAATCTATATCAGCAAATTCAATTCCGCACGTAGAATTCCGCCAGTGAGTCCATTTAGTCACACGCGTGTTTCAAAATGCGAATGACGCAAACCGCATCCAAATCGAGAGTAAACCATTTAATGATTTTAGAAATTTATGCGAAATCTCGTATTCCGTCACTACTGCGTCGATCGAGTAATCGATTTCAACGATTCAGATATTAATCTATTCGAGATCAACGAGCAATTCTTTCTCTTGCAGGTACGCATCGGTGCATGGCCTAGGTCAAGTGCGGCAACTGGCCATGGCATCGAATTGGCCATGCCTCTTCTCTGCTGTCATCGAACCCGAGTTTTACAGCTCGATTCTAAAACACGTGCAAGTCCATTTCATAACATGAACTCTAAACTTTACCCGCGAATTGCTAATCAGAATAATCGTCATAACAAGCTATTTACAATTCAATTAATGTTGACAAACGGTGATGTTAAAATTTAAATGAATTGCTTACACAGTTTATACAATAGAGTACTGTTTGAAGCTACAAACATATTTGCACAGAAATACTTACTGTTTCAACATATGATACTAATTTTCACACCATTGTTTACACGCTTTGTGGTAAAAGCCGAGCAGAGAGTATTAAATGACGCGAGATACTTACGTCCGTTGTACAATATTATACTATTTGTACTTTGTTATAGTTTGAACTAATCATACTGATGTTCCTGACACAGTCGTAAAGTACGGTAATAAATTAACTTTAAAACTTCCTTTGTTATAAACAATATTATTTTACTTCTGAATGCAATAAATATTTACACTTTAGTAGTCATATATTTTTATATATATTTTCTTTTGAGATTCACTCATATGATATCCAACCAGTAACATTCCTCTAAATAAATTGATGTTTACTTATAGATAACGAATCTATTGTCTCTCGTCAAGGAAAACGAAATAGTTTATTACGAAACCTAAAACGTATCGCATTAGATTCTTTCTTACATAGTGTATCAGAAGATCCATTTTTGATTTAAAAGATAAATAACGAGCATTTTTATTTGCATATACTTACTTACATAGAAAATATATTAAGACCACCAAGATACATTTTTTAAGCCATTTTTTTGTAACTTCGACATATTTGCGAAAGAAATCGAGGCAGATAACTAGTTTAGAAGTGTATTTGCCTGTTTTAAAACAGTAGGTATCTCCGGTGTACATAAGGCAATAATTCAATTCAAGAATGCGATTTGCGACCAATAAATATTATTGGCCGATCTAGTTTCCTACAACATCGAGCACAGCTGGTGCTCACGAATCCAACGTTCCCATGGCGACAGTTGTTGGCAAATCCATATTTATCGCTTTCAGTGTACATGGTAGACAAGGCGGCTGAGAAATGGCCAGACTGCTCAATAAAAAGCTCACTTCATAGACTATACGCTAATTGTTCTAATGACTTAGCATTGTTCGACATTTTAAATCATGCATATTGTGTAACTTCTGTCGTGCCCTTATCTAGGAATTCATGCGAAATTAGAACACGTTAAAATAAATAATCCTGAAAAAGTGAATCGAACGAGGCAATAAGGAACACTATCGCATGCAATATGTCGTTTGCGTGCTACCAAAGCATCAGTAATAATGCTGTATACACCAACACAGAACCATTCTTATTGCTACAAGTTTATCAATTATGCGTTTAATTTGTAAATTTTATATTACGAGCAGGAAACAAATTCATAGAACTTCATAATAATTAGCAACGCTATATACACTTCACTCTTTATACAATATCAACATTATAGCATGTTAAACTGATTTAAAATTGTTGTTTTTGTAGTTTAAAATTGTACGATAACGTCAAAGGTATTTCACCACTTAAAAAATAAGGTAAAATAAAATACAGGTTCCACAGAGGCCTTAAAATCGTATTCTAATAGTCTCAGATTTATTCATGGATCAGACAGACCAACAGACAAACATATTTTTATAAACACTGGCTCCTAAATCTCTATAGGCGTTAGAAACAAGTTTCATTCATGCCCAGTGTGCCGAATTCGACCCTGGGACAGTCTTAATACATACAGATTACATAACAAACCAGCCCATTCATAAGTATGGCGAGACTCACGTAAAACATTCAAGCACGTGATGGACCGCGGAAGGCTTTGTATTATGTATCATTCATATATTACATCCACTTAGTATTGAAGAAGACACGTATCGTCTAAGCTTAGCATCTGCAGTATGCATAGGTTACTGCCTACGTACAGGCAATATGGTCACTTTCACCGGTCTGCGTTTATACGGGGTGTAAAAACATCGCTTTCGAAGACGTAAACTTATACAAAAGTTACGAAATAATGTTCTAAGTCATTATCGATCTTAGTCAATTACGAAGTCTTGGGCACATATGATTAATTTATGAATATCATGTTCGTCATTATAAATCGTGTACATTATATTTATGATAATATATTTATGCAAATTATCCACTTAGGATACAAATGTAATGGATAGTACATTTTGACGCAACGTTTCTTAATAGTTATATGCCCTTTACTGATCGCGAAAGCGTTTTTGCACTGTCTGTGTTTATAAATCCATCAAAGACCACCAGTAACAATCGTGTTAGGTTAAGACAGTATTTGTTTATCCACACACGTATGCTTGCGAAATACAAAAGTCCGAAATCCAATAATGAAAAGCATCAAAATTTATTTACGCGACATGCGAATTAAATAAACTACATATACCTTAAAACGGACTAAGGACTCTAAGGTGTATAGATTTCCTCAAGATATTCTTCTACTTATAGTAAATGATATTTAATTTTAAAGTAATGCATAAGTTCGTAATACCCAGGTATTGAACCTTAGGCCCCCGAAGAGTGTAAAATGCAAACCACTGCGTTATGACTGGTTTATCAGAGCACATCATCAGCCTTAATCTAACTAACACTGCACTTTACCCCGGCTTCGGCTTCCATGTCAGACAAAAAATTCCTCCTGATAGGGCATACTAAAACTGCTAGTATACAATGATAACAAGATAACAAATACGTAACTGACGATGAATCTATTCTTCCTGGTTCTACAATGGTTCAATACAACATTATTCGAATTAGAATTAATCTGAACACTATATCGTCGGGTTCCCACGCGTGAAGAGAGAGCCAGTCTTCCTTTGAGTTCGCATGCCATAATGTTGCAAAATTCATAAGTAATGTTACTAGTTAACTGGTAAATCAGTTTGCTAATCGGCTTTCTTGACCAGTTCTCGCATCTATGAAATGTTTTTATCGACAACCTTATTAATCTCCGAGTATGCTTTCGATGCGTGCGATTTTAACCGGTCTTAGTCCTGTTTAACTTTTATTTTGCGGTGTATTTGGCATATTAGTCTCTGTCCGGTCTGCTTTTTTATAATTAGCTTAAAGTCCCGGAGTCAATCCCCGTACAGATAGAAAACCTAATCATCAATTTTGAATATTTTACTCTCATTATTTGTAAGATGGATTCGAAATGTAAATTGCGTGTTATAAGCGAAGGAGTTAATTATTTACTCATTAAATCATACAGACTCATTAACCAATATAAATCAATAATTCTTTCATACATTCATAATTGTAAACGTATAAGTGATATTCTCATACAAAACCGAACCATAAAAAAAGAAAAAAAAATACAGACGAATTGAGTACTTCCTCCTTTTTGAATTCGATCAAAAAGGCAGTTATGTTTAACTCTATATGTCGAACGTGATCTGACAACGCACCGCTGCTACGTACGCGGCGCAAAAACTGTAATTAAATACCAACAATTATTTATTAATGAATTCAACACCTGTTTACATTTAACTGTAACAACAAGAACGGTCGTTTCGTTTTCAAGTACGGTTAACTTTTACTTTCGCCGAACTGATGTTGTTGTGTTTATAATGACTTTGGCGCAACGGGTTTCTTACTAGAGCACCGGTGACAAGGTTGAGAAATAACTCGAAACTAGTCTTACGCATTTGTTACGATACCATACCTATGGGTTTATGAACTGTAGAAAGAAATAAGGACTAGTGCACATGGGAGACCTAATCGTAGCGTGTTGCCATTTTAGTGAAGCTCACAGCCGAGATAGCATCCTATCACCAATTTATATTTATAAAAAGACAACGAAAAGTTGTCACTTCCCTTATTTCAAAGAAATCATCACAATCAATCAAAATGTCTTGCAAACGGAATATTATATATTTGTGTGAAATTACCTTTATCCGCGCTCCCAATACACATTTGGTCTACTTACGCAAGTCCTAAGTGAGTGTTGTGTGATTTTAATGCGTGCATTTACGATACGAGTTTTAATAATGAGAGCCTCGCCGTTACGTTTCGTTCAATTGTAAAAGTGTATTACGCACAAGTTTATATAGATCCATATTAAAACAATATTTAATACAGAAGTGGCTGTGTCGGCCTGTTCCTTCTGTAAAACTGATTTTGTATTAATAACAGTCGTTTACCCGCAGTTTTGTTATGCAGAAATTGGGTTTTCAAAAACCATTTTTTTTTATTTATCCAGAACGTGAATCTAAAATTCCCGATGTCTAAATTCCAAAGCGACAAATATGCATACTATCTTTATATGCCTACTTTATCCCATTGGGGCTTACCAAACTTCCTTCCGTTGTGCAGACTTACGCTATTTAATGAAACTATCGGCAACCTTTCTGGATTCTAGGTTCTGCTATTTCGACTGCACGTTGATTTCAAGATCAGTCTGATTTGATATAGACACTACTAACACTACACCTAGAAGGTCTCTAAGCCTTGCATTTTAAAATTGAACTCGAAAAGGTTGATATTAGACACGATCGCAGGAGAAATCTTTAGCTTATAAATAGTCCTAGATACCATTGTAACGAGCAAAAAGCGTTGATTTAACACGTACGTAGAGCTGACCACACAACGCAGTTTGTATTGAGAAACAGACCGCTATCCAATACGAGTATCGGCCAGCCGAGCGACATAGCCGCGATACTTTAATGTTCTCTAAAAGAAAATGTATCACCGAAACCAAGCAAACACAACAATGTCTTCATGATTTGTTTTTTTATATCTTTCACTGAATTTTTTTAATTTGGTTATGTTAAATTTACATCAACACATATGTTAAATTTTAATTTATTTTCTATATTTCGTGCCACGAACGTTGTTCTAAATCATTACATTTATCTTCGGGTGACTATACAATAGTTGTAAATTTGAAATGTGTACTTTTAATTTATCAATCGTTAGTAGCTTTATTAAATAAACAAGTAAATTTCCGGGCCATTAAAGTTGTACCTCAATGCACACAAGGCTGATCAGCCTCAATGGGTCAGCGGCTTTATTCACGACAATACATTCCTTATTACTCCCGACTTCAAACGGCTGCCGCCGTAAGACTTTGCTAGCTATATGTAGGAGATAGAGTTCATTTTTCTGTTCACGTTACATTTTAAAAGCGGATCTAATTGATTCAGAATAACATGGGCGTAAGAGACGGATGTCGAATACGCCCTTGCGTTGCTTGTATAATGGCCGCAATATAAATAAAAGCCTTATCGTCAACTCTACGTCATCGAGCTGCTACGAGTGTTATTGTTGGTTGGCGCTTAATTTTGCATTGAAACGAGAATGTCTTACAAAATCAGGTCTATAGTTACGTGGAAAAGCTGCTAACGTTTTATTCAACAATTTCATAAGCAATACAATTTATATTATATAAATAAAAAAAAACCGAAAGCTGTTCGCAATAAAAGAAGCAGTGAAGTAACATCACAGGAAAATAATAGTGTTTATTATACCTTGAATTGAACATGATTTCAGATAAAATCGTGGTTTAAGTCACTTTTGAAATATAATGTATGTTTCTATTCGTATAATAAACGTTTCCATAAACGTTAAACTGCAAACAACTGATTATCTTCGTTTATTAATGCTCTAATTAACGGCACAAAATCAACAACCTTTAATATCAAAAACGTTCTTCAAACTGACGTGTAAAAATACACTAAATTCATGTTAACAATGCATTAATTATGATGGTATCGCTAAAAGTAACTTAAACTGTACTCCGATATTAAAGTATTGTAAACGAATTCCTGCTGACCATTTTTACGTAATTGTCTATTGTGAGGACAAGGATATAAGAATTAATTAGTAATAAAGCCAAGTTAATCGGTGACTACAATTATTCATTATGGAAACGGAACGGTTGGAACGTGATAGCTGCCTACCAGTGCCGCAGACTTCGCGCATTCCATTATTTTATTAGTTTCAAATTCAACGTTTGTTACGCTGGTAGGTCACCGTCGAGATTTTGGTCATCGATTATCACCAACGAAAGGACGGACGAAATTTTTCAATGTTAATACACCAAATTCAATTTTCAAACGTTCAATGAAAGTTGCAGTTGAATACGGTTTATGGCCGAAACCAAATAACAAAATATTTATTAATGAACAGATTAAAAATTAAAAATTTCAATATTTTCCAATTTAAGCCATTAGTGACGGCATTAATTTTGTAAAGTAATAACAACTTGTCGCACGCCTTTCTTTGCGAATAAGAAGATATATGAATGTCGCCATTTCGCAACAATTTAATAAAAAAAAAAAATTAAAAAGTTATAGCGATAACATGCTTGAAGATTTCATTTCCGTCGGATATGACTTTGAACGGAATATGTAAGGCGTGTATAGTTATGATATAATTTTAATTATTTAATGCACTTCAATGTTATTCCTTGGTATGATAGTTGCAAAATTCGTTATACTGACATTAAATAGACAGATGAATGGCTAGATCATCGAAATAGCGCTCCAGTTACGAGTACATTGTGAGGGCGTCACGTTAACAATGTGACAGGTTGAACTTTCTACGGAGCAACCTCGAGCGAAGAGGTCAATAATTCAACTTGATTTTTAAAAAATACACCCGTTACAAACAAATTTTGATATATACCATACGAGCATATATTGTTAAACGACGGTCTTTTATAACACATAATTATTTATAAATTAAAAAAACCCGACCGTAAGAAAGATTTTTGAATGATATATTTTTATTGTGAATAACGTGGAGACCGTAAATTTTTGGTAAGCAAAAAAATAATTAACAAAATTAGTTTAAGAAACAAATATTAGTATCGCGTGTTTCTTCCGCTTATTCTACTTGACATGTTAAGTATAAATTTATCTATAGTCACCTTATTTGCTCAACTATAATAATTCCCAAACCACACACATACATATGTACATAGTCATAAGGTGGTCCTGCTACAGTTTCAATATTTGTCCGATTGTATGAAATTGATAGTTTTATTAATTATGTGATCTTGATTTAAAAAACTTCTACATTAATCTGAATAGAACGATCATACTACCTCCTTGAAGTCTCTGGGTGCTGATAGCATTGTCATGCTCTTGTCGCAATTCGATCATTTTCCCCATTACCCTGGCAATCTCAGGGTCAAGGCGCTCATAATCAACCGCTTGACTTTCAAAAAATTTACAGAAGCAGCAATTAACGCTGCATTCCAAAGAAAGTTGTAACGTAACAACTTGTACGAAATTTGAAACCAAAACTGTAAAATAAGAATTTAAATAGTATCCGCTCGAAATTATTAAATACGCATAAAATTAAAATAATCGCATGAAATCTGATGTCTAGTGGTTTTTTTGAATCAAAATAATTGGGTACCGCCAAAATTAAACCGAAATACAAACCAGCCCGCAATATTACACACGAGTTTTTTTTTGTATATTCTCGTATTCTGCTAATTTGCCCGTGATTGTAATAAAAGGTAAAATTTAAATTTAAAACACGGCCATATGATAAAAGTGCTTTTATAATGGCATTGATAAAAAACTAAGGCCATTTATTACGTCGAATACTGGAATGAAATATACATATTTGGATAATTTTACTGATCAAAAAACCAAAATTGTAACGGTACCACACATTCTTCTAATGCCGACTAGTTACATTATAATATATTATTAATTATAATAAACATTTTTAGATTTTGCTATCACTAATTGATTCGATATCTCAGACAGTTAATTGGAATTCCGTTTCCGACCACAATCTGCGCACTCTAAAATATCGAGGCTTCGACGCCAAATTGTAGTGACGGTATGTGGTTTGGTTGTCGTCTAATTTACCTATTTAAGAGTTTAGCTGCTTCAAACTGAAAATGGTAAGGACATATTAACCTGAATACCAACACTAAAACGGATATAACATCACTTTGGAAGCTAATATAAAAACGGCAAAAAATATTCAATCATGTTCAAAATTGGTTGCGGCTAACATCGAACCGTATGACGGCTATGGCTCAAACTTTTAGACAAACGTAACTTGTGGTTAAATAAAATTATTATAACAAGAACTTTTCTTGTTACATTTGTCACTAATAACGTGATTGATATACGGAGGCATAAACTGAATAGGTATTTTTTTCCTGTAATTTGTTATTTAAAATCTATTTGAAGTGCTAAGCAATCCGATTATCATGTCAGGGTCTGATTTTGTCACGCTCGGGCGCACTTTAAATATCACTGCTTCGCACTGCGCTGTCACGTCGCCTCCTTTGTCAATATGATTGTTTTATATATATAAAATATTAATAATTGCATTCATTTACAACAATGTTTAAAATGTATCACGTTATTTAATATTCTACAATAAAATGTAATAATATCTTGGAAGCAGTTTTAGATACGGTCATCTGATGTCATATTCGGTAGAACCTGTGTAAGACAACTGTTACAAATATTTAAATACATTCTTGTATTCCACCTTGTCTCAAATATTTGTTTTAAATGGGAATCGAACCCAAATCTCCCGGCTCAGGCTCCTAAGTGTTATTTATACTGTTCATCTTCATGTGCTCCGTTGTCTTAAGAAGTCTATCAAAGTTATTTATTTGTGTTAGTCGTTTAAAAAGCTACCACGCCATGTACGGGTTCGCAGACTTAGCACACTTCAGAAATATTATATATTATATATCATACTCTAAGATCTGCAGGTTTCCTTACAACTTTTTACTTCATAGGTTACAGCAAGAGATATTTAAATATTAAGTTATAAAACGCGCATAACAAGTCAGAGGTGGGTGTCAAGATTTGAACCCAACCCAGACCTCCCCGAGTGGGGAGACTGAATTCCAAACCACTAGGCTATCATTGCTTAATATGCGTTAGTGATTGATTTGTTTCTATATCACTTTTTAAAACGCCTCCTAAGCGGTCGCCACCGAACAGCTTGTCCGCAGACGTGACAGATGTCAAGAACAACTTTCTGTCGGAACTGAAGCCCGCGCCCGCGGAGTGAGTTTCGCGATCTGACCCAACTCGAAAATCTAGATAAAAATTCGTACATATTAATAGCACTGGCCATATTGTGATATGAAAAATTTGGATCACTTATTATACTGATGGGTTATTAAGATAAAATTAACTTTTAAGAAACAAATAAAAACCGACTTCAAAAAGTAAACTATTATAAAACAAATTAATATGCACTAAAGAGTAAACAAATATTTCAAGGTACAATTATTGATATTCTTAGAGTCGGTGTCCATTTTTAGGCAAACAAATTATAACATATGTATTCATTAACCACAAGTCATAGTAACCTTATTATAATATGAACCACTTAATCAGACAGTAAACTGATTCAATTAACGATGCACGACCATAAATTGCTGTGTGTAAGCTCGTCATTTATCTTGATTTGGCACATGCATCTGGTAGAGTTAGACATTTTAAATTACAACGCATTTTGTACAATAATTTAATAAAACCTATTTTAATTAAAACGCTAAAATAATTATTTACTTTTAAACGTTTAAATATGAAATCAGCCTCGCAATTGGCCGATTGCGTAATTTGATATCGATTTTATTACGCGTATATTACGTACGTACATAAAAATCCATACCGATTGTCGTAATGATAACGGAATAACAGGAAAAAACTGTCTTAATTACTGCCAACGTAACGGTGAATTTGGCATAAAACAAAGTCGCAAAATCATCGCCGTGTATTCAGTTGGTGGTTGTAAGTAGTCATGTATGTATTACGTAGCATTACTTAGGTTGAAATTATAAGGAATATACCAACTACCCGTTACACTACGAGCACAGGCATAAGTTTTTGTTATTAGGAAAAATAAACATAGGGCATTATGAGATAAATTCACACACGCCTACAGTTACGTCGATATTGCCACAATACGAATTATTCTGGCAGAAATTTTAACGAGCTCTTTTATAGACTGTATATATGAACTTGTTTCAAATCAATCAATCAAATGAATCAAATCAAAACAACATACTATCATAATAATTATTTTACATTATAACTTTGTGTTTCTTACAATAAATATAATGTAAAAAAATATTTATAGATAGCATAAATGTATGAATAAAATAATGTAAATGGTATATTTATAGACATGCAATCAGATTCTTGTTATAATAACATACATAGAAACGTCAGAATCAAGAAAGTGTAAAAAATTACTAATTCCGAGATATACGGATGATATGCAACATCATTTAGTATAATGAGTATTAGATGCAAATTTAGATAGTATTGTATTACCTTGAGCTCATAAATTATTTCCTTCATAATCAACGGAAGTGTATTGTAAATAAGTTTACAAACTTGTTTGAGTCTCCTCTGAACCGGACGAAAGCATTTCGCCAAATCGTTTCTGGTACAAACAGCCAAGGAGTGGAAGTTCCCGCTGGTCCCTGGCTTTACCGACATGTAAAACGAATATTTAATAAAAAATAAGACGAATAGGCATTTTCATAAATACTGAACGGGCCTTTTCATAAATGTTGAACCGGTATTTCCATAAATGGTGAACAAGCATAATAGGCATAGGCGGAACAGGCCTCTTCATATACGCTGAATAGGCATTTACATAAATGCTGAATAGGCATTTTTATAAATGCTGCTATAACTATTTAGTGAAGACTCTAAGAAGTAATTTACAATTCTATTTACAGTAT
Source organism: Passova gellias (assembly GCA_018249975.1). Lineage (NCBI taxonomy): Eukaryota > Metazoa > Arthropoda > Insecta > Lepidoptera > Hesperiidae > Passova > Passova gellias. The sequence continues at coordinate 19 of DWUN01001462.1, read as the reverse complement.
ATGTTCAAAACAAAATAAC
>DWUN01001461.1:0-16538 GCA_018249975.1 Passova gellias | reverse complement strand
TTATATTATCTTTGTGTAAGGTGTAAGCGAGTTGATGGGAATGAAATGAAAATGAAACAGATGATTGAGGGAGAGATAACAATGTAATATTTATTTATATACTTAATTTTTACATTTTTGTATACTTCAGCTAACTACCGGTAACGAATAGCAGATGGTTTGGTGAAAAGTCGATAACTTCAATATTTAATCGTCTAATTTCAGACACGTGCACGGCGGAAAGCAAAAAAAAACATTCACATTTTACTCGCTATATAAAATGATAAACGGTAATTAAATAAATAAAAGCATAGTTTCAATTCACAAAAATAACAATTAGTACTACGGATAAAAATATCAAGAAAAAACTTCTACAACGTAAAACGTAAAACTTCAACAAGAGCGACGCTATAAATGAAACAAGGCAACCAAAAATTAACCAGCGCGCAATAACGCGAGGCCAATAACCGTAAAACGTCTGCAATTGTCGCGGGTGTATTTATTTATGTATATTTATGTTTCTTGCATAAATATGTGTAGGGAGCGCGTGATCCGCCAGCCGCGGTAATTATTGCGTGACTTATTGGCGAACGAAGATAACACGTACATCGCGACCGGTTTACTTGGAGCCCCCGTACTTATCACACTCACCCTGTCGAACAAATGTCATACGCGATACTAAATAGAAACTCTAAATAAAACACAAGATGGGTGAAAAACTTAATTGTTATCTTCATATACGTACTGTGTAGCTATTTATGTAATATTCTACAAATAAGGCATTATGCTAAATCTAAAATTGCAATTGCTAAATTTGTTAATGGATCTCACTTTAATAGTTGATGATTGATGATAAAATGTAGGAAATTTGTACATATTAAGAACAATTTTGCCAATATATGTATTAAATCTTTTTAACACAAAAAAAACACTAAAAAATCGCTTATACGACCGAAATATAAACGCATGCACTGTTTTAGGAACAAAATATCTCACAACACAATATGAACACCGTTCGAAGAAAGACGTCCAAATAAGTTTATGACGACGCGTTTTACTTAGAAACGGGAAAGCTCTACGAAATCTGGTGTAAGCGTGCACCGCTTCGAGGGTTGTGGCAGCTTTATCTCCGCGTGACTGTTTGATCGTGACTCTCCGACAGAGATTTCGGTAATTACGCTGATTATGAGAACGAATCGTGCTGCCTCCCGTTCGATGCCCTTGGGCTTGTACATCATAATAAAAATATGACGACGGAATTATTACTACGCCATATTGTATTTAAACGGTTGTAGCGATAACAACCCTCATGGTTTTGGGAAGCGAATATTCTTTAAATATTCGCATTATAATTCAACGGAAAAGATATTAATCTTTAGAATTATACTTCAGTAATTTTAAAACTTAAATATCGCGATTCAGTTTTTTAAAAGCAATAAATTACATACAAAATCACAGAAAAAATCTTAATGATATATTCAATTTTGTTATATAAATGTTAATAGCGTAATTATAATTTAAGTTCTTTTTCGTACATATATATCCGTGAACTACTATTTCAAGTAACTTTCATTATTAAAGAAGCATGAAGAAGACAAGAATGACATACAAATTAATTAAATATTGTATAGATTATATTCTATGTATCTATATGTTTTATAATCATGTTAATTCAATTTACGTACATTAAAACAGTAACTTAGAATTAATGTCCTAAATAAGCCTCACAATACAGTACTAGGACCGGTAGTACGATTGTCTAATCTTTATTGCACCATTTCAGGGTCTTATGACCATCCTCCACTGTATTATGTAATCCTAGTACTTGAGACGGGATTTGGACAATCACGAGGTAAACTTTGCGTCTGGTTGCCAATAATATTTGCGGGTATACAATACGAATATGAAAATAAACGGTATAGCATATTAATAGCAATAATATCCTTTATTGTATAGAAATAATATATAAGAAAAACAGATGAGATATTAACATTTTGAAGTTTGGTCGCTAATAAGCGATGTTTTTTAGAAATTTAAAAAACACTCGCTATACCTACATATATAAGTGATTGCATATTTTTGTAAATAATTATATCAATGAGTACTATTAATTGCATTAAAAGTATCACGCGCAGTCATATAAATCATCAGATCTACAATTAAAATACGCATGTTCTAGACGCTAGTCCCGCGGGGCTTGTACTTTCATCTGCAACCTACGTAAAGTTAAAATGCTATAATTACTTAGGGGACAAAAAGTTTGTTCTTGCTTTAGAAGTAGAAGATACTCGAAGTATTATTTGTGTTATATGTACTCGTAAACATAGAAATAATTTTTAATAAAGAAATAAAACTGTATTTTCAATAAACAATTGAGTGAGTTAACAACGTGTACACTCTAAAAGGATTATTGACTCCGTATCATGCCGCGTCTTATCGCTGGGAAACGCGAAGTACTATATAACATTACGACTCCCGCGACTTACTGTTTATTAGCGCAGAAATTTGCAAAGTTAGTTTAGGTTACAGCGCTCGAACAAAATGAAGATACTTAACCTTGTACGGAAGTTTGATCCAATAAAACAAAGTTCCGAACAAACGAATGCATTAAAGTCACCCGCAAACTGATCCAATCGTAATATCGCACTTCCAGACATCGAAAGTTAGTATGCATTGACTTTGAAAAGTCGTCCAAAACTAAGTTGGGTTATGTTTATGAAACTATTCGGATGCGAGTGTGTGCCGCCGATACACATGCAAGAACTCGCGCCCAACTCTAGGCATAGTTCACTAAGTGGAACAGCTGTAAAACAAAGTAGCGAAGGGTCTAGGAACTTAGTGTGTACGTTGGCAACTATTCGGGCCCGAACACATGTCCTCCGATAGGCGCGGCAGTCGTCGCCGACTCGCAACTTTGACAGTTTAATTCGGGAAGCACGGGTGCGGGCGACGACCGCCGCCGATTTATAAATAAGTTAAACTAGGTTTAACAAAGTATTGCAGTGGATGATAACGAAGCGCCTACGATCCACCCCACCCGCCGCTCGTACCGCGTGCAGATAAACTTTTAAAATGACTTTGGAAGCTTTTGAGCTTTTAATCGGTAAAGTTGTACAGACAGACAGTTCGGGTACAATCCTTGAACCGCTTGCGCCGGCGACGGCGGCCGCAAAACTTTGTTTTACAGGACTACTTTTCTTCTTGTTTCAAGGTTGGACTCTTAAAACAAACTCCGGTTCGACGGAGTTCGTGAACTCGGGCGCCAACAATTTACAAATTTCTCTCTTTCATAACAACTAACTGCCGCTCGGCGCGCGGCGAAAGTTGTCCTGCGTAGATCTTAATCGCATTGTCTGTTGCGCTCGCGGCTCGAACAGCTGATTGTGACGACACAGTTTATCAAACTTTTGCATTAATTCGACAACAATGCCTACAGGAGTAGTAGACGATTCATGAAACGGAATCACGATCTACTACGAACTCGCCGAAAGAAGACTTGTTTACGTTCGAATTCCTAATTTATGAAAAGCGGCTAAAAATCTGTCAAAAGTCAAGTATCGTGAGGCCGTGAATTGGACAACGGCCGACACCCCCCGATCCTTTCATTCAATTTGTTTAAGTGACACTGATAGCACGACTGCGGTCGAAAAAACTCGTCTGCCAAATTTGATGGTGCGACGCCCCTCGACGACCGGCGGCGACTTCTTTTTTCAGTTCACGCCTCACCTGCCGGCGGCTACTGAGTGGCTCGGTGTGAAATACATTGATTGGCTTTTAGTATAAAGAACCGACTTTTCATTGCAACACTGAACGAGCAAAAGGTTTCACGCGCACATTTTCTATAGATTTCAAGTTGCTCTACTTATATAAGTACATTCCATTTTCAAGCAATGCAATGCAGAGACAGGACAGTTCGTTTTACGACAAGCGTTCGTGTGGTCCGTTTATGAATGATAAGGTTTAAGACTGCATTTTATATACATACATACGTATCCACATAAGTCGAAATGCAGGTACCTATTGAGTATTGCGAGTAAATTTTACGTAACTAGAAATAAATAGGTTGCGGGTGTGTGGGGCGGGGCGGCGTGGGCGCGGCGTGCGCGCGCATCACCCCGCGCGCCTGGACCTTCCCCGCGGCCGCCGCGCGCTCGGCCTCCGCATAGTCCGCGAATCGCGCCCCGCGATAGCCCGCGCCGCGGAGCTCGCTCTACCGACTACCGCCGCCCGCATCGCCCCACGGACAAAACTTTTCCGCCGTAGACCCGTAGACGCGCTACGCGGAGCTGCAATTTATACCGTGCAACAAACAAAAATTATGCTACTGTAAAAAACTTCTTGATTTAATTCCGTTTTAATTGTGATGTGAAAAAAAATTCTTTCCTACGAATACAGTGAGAGCGTGCGTAAATATAAAAACTTTTGTGCGTGATGAGGGATCGCCCCTCGATCTAACGACGATGTCGGCCCTAGTTCGGCCCGTTTGGTGAGTTCTTGCAAACATTTTTCTCCTTAGCAGTTTTGTTTTCTCAACTATTCTTGCGAATAGTTGTCCGCGAAACGCGATAAAAGCGTGATTTCGTTATTAGTCCTTTCTTTTTTTTTTACGGTTTTAAACGTTATTACGGAAGTTTTTTCAGCAGTGCACGCCGGTGAAACGCTCAAGAAGTGTCAAGAAATAAATAAATAAAAAAATCGTTCACGCACAAATCCCACGCTCGTAAAACCATTTCACGAAATGCTTTCAAGTATATTGTTGATAATAAATAGGTGTGATTTTATTTAGATATGTATGATGTAATTGGGCGAATAGGAATTACATATTTATGTGTTTGATTAGTCGGAGGGTTTGATTATTCCTCGTTGGTTAATCTGCGATAATTGAATCACTTCTATTGAATCGCGAGTCGGCAAATAACCGCGACATTAGTCGAAGTTGGAATACGTAATAGCGACGTTAAGCGCGTTAACCTTCGCTCTACAAACACACACGCCTCCCGAACCGTGTAGTCAATTAAATAACATACAACGATAATTGCTCGTGAAATTAGATGATGCTGTAATAATTGCCTTTTAAAATTGTCAAACTACTGTTTTTCTTTCGTTTATCCTACTAGACATTTGAAAAATTAATTTTTGATCTAGATTTGTTTTAGTTTTTTCTTTGTCAATAATATTTGTTGTTAGTAGTTTAATGTCGTTCTAGTTAATAAAATTTCATTGTATTTGTAAACACGAGAGCAATAAGAAAATTTTCTAGCCATAGAAACATTTTAAATGCCTTTTTTTAGTTGTTTTAATAATGGAAAATTGTTAATACCCATTAAAGAAAAAATATAACGTAAAATAAAAATAGCTCTTATTAGGTGATATAAAAAAAATGTGGATTTGAATATCGAATAAAATTAATGAGTGAAAAACATAGGCAAACTTATGAAATTTTACGAAAACCATATTTTGCGTTAAAAGTGATAAAAAATGTATCAAAGAGAAAAAGATGCTTATTAGCATGTCATTAAATTTGATAATACACTGTACATGCAACAAATACAGTTTATAATAATAATAATTAAGATACTATCTAAAATCTCCCATTGAATACATATTTTTATTGAATAATATTACAATGATGACGACATTGTTATAGTCAAAGATTAAATCGTTCTACATTCGGATTCAGTTTACAAATTCACAGAGCGTGTAAACACAGCAACTCCGCAGGGTTGCTACCAAACAATACTAAATATTCAACGGAAACATATTGCGTGATTCGTAAAAAACACTATTATTGTCCCGTACTCGTATTTTCAATGTAAAATGAATTTTATTCGTAGCAGGTAGGTAGGCAGGTATAGGTCGCAATACGGAAATTGTCTAAAATCGTGATAAGTGATAACTCATACATTTTATTATGAAACTTTGTTGTGATCATTAAAATATTACTCTCCTCACTACCTAGCGCAAACTTTCAACGTTGCTTAACGTGATAATACGCTTTTAATCCTATTATTAAACATTATCATCTTATATTCTACATCATAATTAAACACTCATAATTATTGCAAAGTTTAATCCCATACCTGAGCACGAATACCCATAGGGTTGGCAATCTCACATGTACCGCCGCGAGGGCGGGCGGACGATCTTGATAACGTTCTGAAATTGTTTCCACTGAAGCCGCCGAAGCTATCTGATGGGCACCTTCGTCGACTTAATTGTACCTCGTTTCGCATATACAGATTAGCGTTCATTAAATAACTAGTTTGCAAATGGGGTCATTAAGCTATTTAGTTCACAAAAATATTTTCCTTTTCTAGCATTTGTAATCTTTTTTCAAATCTGCAAAGCAAATTGAACGTTTCATTCAATATTTTTGAATAATTGGTAAAGAAAGAAATATTTATTGAAATATCGAAATATGTCGATATCGAGATCATTACGCTTTGTTTCGTAAATATACACTTGCGGTATCAATTACTAAATTGTACGTTCGCAATTGCAGAATGCAGACGTTGTAATTGTCTGATAATTACGCTACATTGTACATTAAATTAACACAGCCTTGTAACCAGACTTAAAGTAGTAGCTTAATTACATACTTCGTAAAGTCGAATATTTATTCGACTTATTTAAATAACAAACATATAAAATGTATGTGAAATCAATAAAAAGATTTAACATTGAAATAAGCCGAAATGATAAAACTAATTATAAAACTTTAGGTATATGAATCAAAACTATCATATCTAATGACAACTATTTAGTATACGAGGGCACACTATTAAATCATCCCTTTTGTAGATGATCTCAACACAAAGTCTTACTTAGACTTTAAATGAATAAAGGAAACTCTAGTTTGTAATATGCAAGCACCCTAGATCCAATTGTTTTTATCAGCAATATAATTCAACGAAAAATGCAAAGCTGATTTTTTGTGAGTTTATATTAATAAAGCCAAAAAATAACTTTTTTTTTTCGGACAAACATAATTGTGTCTCATAACTTAATCTAGGATCAAATGAAGATCAGATAAATAACTATGTTTTTGACTTAGTGTTTAATGAAGCACAATAAATACTCAAAACAAAACCTAAATTAATGGAAATCTCCTATTATGTGTTAGCTTTATAGTGCCTCTTTGGAATGAAAGTAAAGACTGTTAATGCTTTACTTAGCTAGGTTATTATTAACATATGCTATTCCGAAATCTTATAAATTAATAGTGTTTTCAAAAGTAAATTGAAACGTCTTCTAGTTATTTATTTCTGTTTATAAAGTAAGTACCTATGACCATTAAAGAGATAACAATTGGGCTAAAAATATGATTATTATTAAGCTTGGCATCCAGAATATAAAAAAATCGCTAAACGAATGGGCCCAAGCGAGGGCTTCATACGGTTCGACAGCGCCCACTCGTTCACCCTTCAAATAATAGGGCTGTGATAAGTTTCAAATATAAATCTCTTAAACTTGAATACGACTAGATACAAGTTTATTAAACGAAATTTTATTTTTGTGATATTTTTGCTTCCGGAAAAAAAACTCAATACGAAAGTGGAATTATTATCGATGTAATAAATTGCTCTGAGCAAATTTGAACAGTTTACGTGAAAATAAAGGAATTGTAAGCGTTGTCAGAATATAAAACGTTCTTGAAACAAACATGTGCACGTCTAAAAGAGGGTCCGACGCACCTTCGGCCAGCCCTCGCATTAAGTGCCTCTTTTGACAGGGGTGTGTTACACTGCTCAGTGACATTCTCTTTTTTCTTCGTAAACTACTAGTCTAAGATATAATAATATTAATTGTATTAATTTCATTACTAATCGGCATATCGATATTAATAAACTAAAAAAGTTACTTCGCTAGCTTACAGATTGCTTTGAATTTGGAGGGATATTACAAATATGTATTATTGGCGAAGAATTATTCTAATTTAATCGCTTTCTCTAAATATAGTTTAATTTTTTATTGGTGTAAAGTTGTAAAACAATAATGATGACATATATATTGTGTCCAATTTTAACGGCGAAGAAAAGTTAGACATTACTACGTTAGCATAAATCAAAAATTAAAAAACATGAATATTAAACTATTTCCACAAAAGTTTTAGGCATTTCTACTTAGTTATTTACAGTACCGAATAAATTGAAAATGAACTTAAATAAAAAATCAGAAGATGTTAATTAAAGGAAATGAATAATACACATCCAGTTGAAACCACATTAAGTAACATCGATTTTTATGAGACCATTGACTTGGTTAATTTTCATGATATTAATATAATTACGATAACATTTTTATAGTGTTTTCTCACGTCTGCTCAACCCTAATTTACCGCCTGAGGCAAGGTAAGGGCGCCCTACTCACAATGGCCAACCATTACGCTACTTATACCCAACTATTGCGATATTAATTTTTATGTGCACTGCACACTGTATCATATTGTACACCTTAGCGATTGATACAAGTGGGAAACGTATTTACGGGAATAGTTTAATAATAAATAGCTGTTACTATGAAGATACGATTTACCACCACTAATTCCATCTAAAAGATAAAAAGTGGGCTTAAGAGTTTGAAGCGAAAAATAATGTTATTAATAACACAAGACGAATCAAAAACGTAACACACTCCCCTATCCGGTAATAAGCGATTTGATTTTTACAAAAAGAAATTAAACTGTTTTAATAAGTCTACAATACAATGAAACTAACTATTTAACAAGGTTTGATTTGCAACACAAAATTAATAATAATAATTTTGTCATATTGCGAGCTCCCAACCCTGCGTCAGGCGAGCGAGGGTGCGAGTTACCAGTTGCAATGCACCGCGCGCTATTACCCTAGTTACTAACTAAACAAAACTATGGCAATATTGATTTTTGCACTCATGTTGCACTTGCACTGCCGAATGTGTGCGGAATTAGCACAGAAAAAGCTGGAAAAAACATTAAATATCCATCAAAAAAATTTGATCTGAAAAATGTGATTAAGGCATGTGATGTATCTTTCTAAAACTATAAAATAGAGGGTTTTTTGCAATAAAAACATGCAAATGGGCATTAGTACGCTGAGATTTGAGCGCGGTTATTACAATACCTATATCCAGCAATGAACAAACACGGGTTGATGTTAATTAATTAATCATCAAAATCACTTGATGTTGAGTAATCCGTGCTAGCCATGAATGACTGTATTCAATATTAAATATCAATAAAGACGTTCTTGAAAATAATGACTAGGTGATAAAAATTGTGTGGACTTGCTGACGGCTGACGGAGTATGAAATCTTCCCACTTAATATCTAGTCCGCAATGCGTAAAATTAAACTTAAATTGTAACATAAGGCTTTTTTATTTATTTAATTTAATATGATGGCATAAATAATAATAATAACAATAATATTATCAATACCTACAAATATTCGTCCACAAGAAAGATATCCTTTCCAAAGGAACCTTCTGCAAAATCTGAAACCTATTCTATTGAAAACGACAAAAATTTACAAAATTGAAGCATTATCGTGTCTCTAATACGTAGTAAACAAATGATTAATTACAATTGCTTAAATATTAAATAGTACCAACATTTATAAGACGAATTCAATGCAGCAAGTGTAATGCTCCTACCCCTAAAAGTTTTGATATCGATTTTCTACTCATACGTTTGTCTGTAGCCACCCTCGTTCTGAATTAAATCAATAAAAGTTTTGACCTCGAATACAGAAACGAATTTTATACCGAGTTATGTTAGGTAGAAATCGATGTCCAGCGCGTTTTTTTTTATATAATAAGAATCTTCATCTTTAAAAGAAACGTTTTAAGAATAGATACGTAATTAATGGACGGAATGAAAATTATTTGAAAATATACGGAGGGATGTTATCTTGGTAGATTTTCATCTTACTAATAAGTAGGCTGACATTTACAATAAAACACTGTATAGGGAATGGAAAGTAATAAAATTATTTTTTTATTAGCCGTAATCAGCGTATTAGCGTTCAAAATATGTACAACTTGTGTTGATGATAAATAAGCGCTATTATCCTTTACGAGTTTAAAGTTTTGTGTATTTTATAAAAGCTGTCCAATGTTATCGGGCAGCTTCAGTTGTTATTCGCTATAAACCAAATCAAGGATCAACTAAAGCCGTTTAAACGGGAAACTCAATTGGAGGATGAGGCCAAATTGGGAGAGTATTTATCTTCGCCGGGAGTCGATTTAAAAGCAAAATCACGCGAGCACACGACGCCATTATCGCCGACGCGCGATCCTCAGGCCACGGCAACTCTATGAATCTAATCCAGCGGATTTAGTCACTGATTTACAGCCGACTCGAGCCAAGGAGGGCGCGACTTCTCGAAAGAAAAGTGATAATGTCTTAATCCTACCACATTCGAATTTTCTCGCGCTCGCCTCCCTACAATTTTATGGCCGCTCGCCCAGACGGCACGTTTTGATTTATGATTTCAATAATTAAGAATTCTAAGGTGCAATTTGAATTTCCGAGACGAGTCCTGCGCCCGCGGGAGGCCGACGCGTGTTTGTTATTGCCGTAGGGCGAAAGGGTCTCAAGGCCCACGGCTTACCTTTCATTTTCTGGAGTATTATAGCAGTTTCAAGGAATTACAACTAAATTATGGAATGCTTATGCATAACGCGATTGTTCAATAAATTTAAAACGACAATTTTCCTTTATTCTTAATTATAATACCTACATAATGCATTTTAAATGTATACCTTATTATATTACATAATAATATTAAAGAAATATCTTTAAAGCGAGTATGTTTTAAAACATTGAAAATATAAAAGTAGTTATTGTTTTCACTGATTGAAATTAGCATACTGTAATTCGTATATATTAATAGAAAAACTAGTTACAAAGTAAATTAATATTAATTAAGCAATCATAAAGGGCTCGTACTACTCGTACTATGCACGAGCGTTTTCGAGCTTCGGTAGGTACGCGGTTACGCCGTGCCCGTCGGAGGAGCGTAAAAAAGTTACAACCAATCTAAATAAAACCCGGCATAAAAGCTAAACTTGTATAGGAGAATATTTTAAATTACACATTTGTAATATATGTCAACACATTGGCTTTACATCGTAATATTAACGTAATAAAGGGCATTTTACATACCAACTCACAATAGTTAAGACGACCGAGCGTCTCAACGTCTTCCCGTAATCCTGGCATTCTAGCAATATCGCGAGAGTGTGCTCATATCGTCCTAATCTCCCAGCATTACAATTAACGCGGCCCCAGATAACCCGCCACTCGCCACCCGCTGATAAAGGTCCGACTTGCACTAGTTTAAACCGGTTAAGCACCAACCCTCAGGGTTTATCTAATTACTCTACGCCGACGCACGAACGAACGTCCTCCCGAACGCAGATTCTCGCGTCCCAACCCGTTCGTGCGATTCGAAAACGGTACACGTTCCGCGTAATCTCGTTTAACGTCCGTAGCGACTAAGGGGAGTCACGTACGTAAATGTTTGCTACGTACTATCGGTATTTCGGTCTTCCGTCGGGTTGTAGGGTCGTACCTCCGTCAAGGACCATCGATTACGATCTGAAGTAGAACGCATATTGCACAACTTTTGGAGAATATCGACAATCAATAAACCATCTCGATTACATTGTAGAGTAATATCGAAGCTTGTCCAAAAACACTATAAACATTAATAACAAAAAATCCAGAATCATGTAAAACTGCTTTTAAAATATTATTTGCTTCTAAATAAATAAACCAATTAAATATGAGTTTATTTTATAGTAATAATGGGGATGAGAACTGAAAGCATTTTACCACTTTAGTTTCATAAAAAAAAAAACAAATATTAACTCGAAATGGTATTTATAATATCGTCGCGTCTTACTTCTTACATAAAAACTACTCGAAAAAATTAGTTAAATAGCCATTTAAATGACTTAAAAGTTTTAATATTCAAAACTGCATGGTTCAGTGACCAAATACCGAAAACTAATATCGAAATACGTCAAATATTACATAAAAATCTCATTACCAACGCTGCTGACATTTTTTGACGTATCGATTAGCTGACGTCAATAAAAAGTTTGTAGAAAAGTTTTAGACGTTCCGTGGGAAATCATATTATTTTACAGTAAACAATTAGGAAATGTGTGGTGATGTTATTTTTCTTTGCAATTAGATTTCGAATGTATCGACATCGTAACTTTTAACAGATACACGAACTACGCAAGCCGGTACTCCAGTAACATAACGATACCGAATTAACTTCCAAACAATAAAAAAAAAAACCTTAATTTTACTTTTATGCTAAATCCTCTTTAAAATTATAGTTGGTCTGAAAGCTCTTGAGTGAAATGGTTTTTACGTGGGAACGATTTTTGTGCTTTAAAATAAAACCACCGAATGTTAAGGCTTGTGATGACGTCGATTGAGAACGCCGAGAATCATTTCCGCGTAAAAATATTGTGATTGTGGATGGAAACTGTAATCGCAAGTACAATTTTTTATAATAACTATATCGATGTCCATATAATTATCACGCGGAAACAACGTGTCTGTCATTGGAATGTTTGTTGCAGGTCATCGCCTTTAAATGCACACAATTCACTTGGCCAAATCAACAAACGAAGACTCGAGTTCGGAGTAGATGTGGAGACATTCAGAGTCACCGACAGAAGACCACTCGAACCTAGTTCTATGGAGGAGGACTTAGCGAATAAACGACGTCGAAGATTACTTGATGAGGAACGCCGAGAAGAAATAGAATCACACAGACGCGCCTTTGTCTCTCAGTTACCACAATTCGTACGTCAAAATGACGATATTGACGAATCTCTCATCCTAGAAACACAAGCTGCATTGAAAAATCTTACAGGCAATTGGGCTCGCGACCCGTCGTCTACTCACAGTTCTGAAAACGACGATGCAAACGACTTCGAACATCTATTCCGCGACAAACGTTCAGATAAAATGCTACCGTCCTCACCCTCTCAATCGTCTGACAGTGCTGACGCGTCACAAAAAAGTTTCTCCTTACGCAATAACAACCAAGATAATATAATAAGTACAATCGAAATAGAAAAAGTAAGCAATTCGTCCCAAAGATCGGAAGGAGAAAAGAGTAGTGACGAATATGATCACAACAAATACACTGATAATTACGAAGGCCTCAACTTTGACGACATGGATTCATCTAACGAGTTAGAAATCGACATATCGGACCAGCTAGATGACGAAAGGGATTCGAAGGACAGACTGAAGAGTGAAATAATGTCTGTTAACAAACAAACCTTGTACAACGCGTACAAGGCCGCAACGGCGTCGTTGCCCTATTCAACGCAATCCGCGTTCAAACCACCGGCAGAAGTAAAACACAAGATCCACGGCGTAACGATCCCCATAGAGCCGTTCGGGGGTTATTCCAATGATCATGAAAAGAATTCGATGAAGGCGTCGAAGCAGTACACCGTGCTGCAGCCGGCGGGCGTCGGATCGCGCGCGGCCACGGCGCTGCAGGAAGCGCGTACGGTGCCAACTGCGCAGCCCGCGCGAGACTCTCGCCCGCTCACCGCGCTCTCGCCGCCGGTCTCCAGAGGTACCGCACTCCGCCGACAACCATTGCCAAACTTTCTTAACGACGTCGCTATAACACCGAACTCCCGGCTATGAACTAACTGAAGTTTGTTTCAAGGTCGTTGCGCTACATCCTTTAGTGAACCCAGTGCTACGAGTTCAAGTTGACTTCTGCAACTGCAAACGTTCTTACGCATAAAGAGTTACGGCGCACATTATAGTTTATTTAAAGCAGCTTATCGATACATAATTTAACAAGCGTTTGATAATAGAGCTAAAGCTTATTTGGTTTGTCATTCAAAGCCGTCCTCACTTGTTCTGCAAAGTAATGCAATCTGGTAACAAATCGTCAATCTTTTGATAAAGTCTCGTATAATTTCTTGTACAACAGTTAATATATGGCGTGGCTCCACCTACGTAAACGTCATGTATAAGATACACGGGGTACCTAAAGGTTTTCCTCGTATTGTTGGCCGATAGCTGTTTGCGTCACGGCGACGCGCAATAAAAACGGGTCATGGCAGGCGGTGGGCGGGGCGCTCGCACCGCCCGCTGTTACGGAAAGAAAAATTGTCAGTCCGTTCGCGCAGCCGCCCGACGTTCTTTATTTTTTCTTTAGAAATTGTTGGGAGGTGGGGCCGCAGTGTGGGCGGCGCTGCGCAGGTACGCCCCGCGGCACGCCCGCCCGTATCGATCGCGCCTGCACGCCCCCGCTTGATGATTAAGAATATATACTAATTTGTGCACCGGTCGATTTGTTCGCAGAGGGCAACAAGTGTCCAACTCCCGGTTGCAATGGGCAGGGCCACGTCACCGGTCTTTACACGCACCACAGGAGGTGAGTTGATCTGATGATTACCATGCATTTCAGTTACTTTAAGACCCATAATAATCTCCAACAGCTTATACTAAAAATATGGGTAAAACTGGACTTGACTTTGTTACTCTAGATACCATTCATTTCCAACTCCATGATCGAAAGTACCCACATACATAATTTCGAAGCCAATACCGAGCCCAATATTTCAAATTGTCTTTTGTCGTTTGTTTCATCAGTCTGTCAGGATGCCCAAGAAAGGATAAAGTCACACCGGAGAGTAAGTAAAACAGAAACTGATTCTTATGCTAGATATTTGTGTTCTTCTCAGTGTCATTAAATGTCACGTTGTAGTTTGGCTCGTATCAGTTAGATATTTTAATCCCTCCTTTGAATAAATTTCCATTTCTTTATTGCACGCTCCAACCATCTGAATGTTGCACACAGTTTCGTTATTGTTATTTTCGTTTTCATGCTTTATATCGAAATATGTAATTCGTTTAAATTGTAAATAAGTATTGCCTTGTACTGGCTTCTATTATAATAGACAAACTATAGCTCAAAAAACAATTGGTAGAGATTACAATACACCGTATCATGACAATTAATTTTATATACAGCGTCTATTCCTATATGATTGTTCTCACCTTTTCTGATCTCAGAAATAAGATTAAATTTAATAACTGATTTAAAAACAATTCCAAAAAGTATAAATCTAGTTGTATACCCCATTTTTATAGACACACCGATTAAAGATATAATTTCGGTGCGAAACTATCATTTAGGTATGTCAATAGGAAGTAACAAAATTATAATTAAATTATATGGTATTTAATTCATTACAAATTTTATAATTCATCATAAGCTATTCGGTCGTAAAGAACCAAATTCAGCTACAAAACATTAGCAAATGAGCATTCGGTGTTCTTCTCGGATCGTAGTTTTGGCGTTGCACGAGACGATCTTGAAGTGCCCCACGCCAGGGTGTAACGGTCGCGGCCACGTCAGCTCCAACCGGAGCACACACCGGTCACTGTCGGGCTGCCCCACGGCAGCCGCCAGGAAAGCCGCAGCCCGAGCACAGAGACCCAGACCCTCGGGTGTGTAAGCTAACTCACACATTTTCTATACAATACCCCCACCACACCATGGCCATAGATATTAAGAGTGTGCAACAAGAGAGAAGTTGCCAGTGCGTCGACGGATTTGAAGGATAGCTATCCTCATGATGAGCTCATTTCACGCCTTCCTTGAAGTGCCTTATCATAACCCCTTTCATTCCTCTTCAATGCTTCACATTTTAAGACCTTTGTCTATCCCGTAACAACACTTCACTCATCTATGTCAAATAATCTGTCAATAATCCAATAGCTACACCGTCACCTGCGATAAATTAACCTAGGGGCATCAGAACTTCAAAGTAACAAACTCCTTTTAAAAGTTAGTAATACATATTTAGACTTAACAAAGTCTAGTGGAACACCACTGCATCATGATTGAGGAAAGTAATTACTGTTCGTAGGATTACGACTCTAGAAAAGCTATTCAGATTTAGTCGTACGTTTGCTTTTGATCACCTGTTTAGGTGACCCACTGAGTGTGACCGAATTGACTTCAGAGCTTAATAATTGAATCCAATAATTGAGTTCCTTCCACACCTCAAAAACCTACTTGTCAGGTTATTTCCCGGTGATGGTCCTCAGTTTCATAAATAAGTCACTATCGTTACTCCGAAGATGCCACTCTCTGTTTTGTCTATGTCCAGTAGTAGAAGCAAGAAATACCTACCTACGAAAACTATTCGTTAAATGTATATGGATCTCGGGTCTCGAGGTCTATGCCAAAGAAACTTTTTGTTGTTGAAAAATTAAATAAATGCAGAGATAAAAACATAAATTTCAATACCATTGCCACAAATGTGTATAAGTATTATGAATTGCATTTTATAACAACAACAACAACAACATAGCATCACACCAGGTCCCTAACGGGGTAGGCAGAATGCACCGTATGCCCAATATCTCTGTCCTTACAAACCTAACGTTCTTCGTCTACATTTTATACTAAAGTATCACTTGCAGTACCAATATCGCATCCAGTAACGGTAAGCATATCAGGCGAGGGCGCAAGTACCGCTCGCGCGCCGGATCGAGAACGCGAACGCGAAC
>DWUN01001460.1:0-16542 GCA_018249975.1 Passova gellias | reverse complement strand
TTATATAGCCTAAAGCCTTCCTCGATAAATGAGCTATCGAACACTGAAAGAATTTTTCAAATCGGACCAATATTTTCCTCAAAAAATATTGGTCCGATTTGTCCGTATTCTCAATTAGTGCGTTCAAACAAACAAACAAACAAACTCTTCAGCTTTATAATATTAATATAGATACGTCTTATACGATATATTTAGACAATTTTTCAACAAAAATGACTAAGACTCACACAAGTTCTGTACGAAAACCTGCCTAGATAATCTTTTGTTTTTTACCCTTATGTTCTCAACAAATCTAAAATGGCTGCCGCCGGTAAATAATCAATATAACTAATCAATAATTCTTAAAAATGAAATTAACAATCCAACAATCCTTATATTGTTATATTTTTGAATACGGGTATGAGAGGGTTTAAACGCTTAGCGAACTCATAGAACATTCTGGAAAATTTTTAAGGTGTGCAGTTTTTTGAATATACTCAGTAATATTGTATAGTTTAGAATTCTCACATGTTATTCACAGTGACCGTACAGTACACTGGTAAATACACAACAATACAAAACTCTTAAAGCTGTTGTATTTAAATAGCGTGATGTCAGCTTTGCCGTAACAAAACCTATTCAGGCATTAAATATATTTCATAATATTTTTACGTCCGAAAGAGTGGACGGACGCAACTTACTTGATGCCAGCACTAAATTTCATATATTGCGTTTTGAACCCTAATCTTACAAATATCTAGTGTTCCATTAAATGTTATTAAAAGAAAGCTGTTTTCATATCTATACTAATAATATAAAGCTGAAAAGTTTCTTTGATTGTTTGAACGCGCTAATCTCAGGAAATATTGGTCCGATTTGAAAAATTCCTTCAGTGTTCGATAGCTCATTTATCGAGGAAGGCTCTAGGCTATATAACATCACGGTAAGATGAATAGGAGAGGAGCAGCAATAAAAAATAATTTATATGGCTGAACAACGTTTGCCAGGAAGCTAGGTGTAATGTATACCTATTTATTGCGGTTGGTACCAAACATTGCACGCATGTTGATGCTTTATAATAAAATATTGTATTATCATAGCAGGGGTACATTGCAAATGATAAAAATTCCTTTGTCGATTCAGAGTGTGAGTTTCTGTATTTATAGGTAGAAGAATTATTTTCTTTATAAACAAATAAACGTCAGTAAAGTATCATTTTATTATTCGTTATCTTGAATACGATAACGATATTCATATGTTTATTAGTCGTGTATATTGTTTTAATTTTAATATGTACTCCAAATTTCCTTTTCCTTCTGGTATTATTTAATAATATCGTTTGATTTTTATTGGTAAATGTCAAACGATAGTGCCTATACTTCGATAAGTATAAACGTGCCTACACGTGTAATATTCATTAAAAACCATTCCATCTATTTAATATTTTGATTCTAGAAAACATGTGTATGCAATATATAAATTACTGTTGTTTTATAACTTGCTTCTTTTTATAGTCTATTTTTAATCAACGGGAATGAAAACTTTATACAAAAAAATAGGTACATATAGTACATAGTGAATATGTAAATAAGAATCACCTTGACATAAGCACGTTCCGTGTCGACGAGTTCCATGAGCACCTTGCGGAGCTTGTCGGCATCGGAAAGGTGTCGCGAGGGCGTGACGGCCGCGCTGGTGCTGCCCGTGGGGCTGCCGCGGCGCGTGTCGCCCGGCGAGCGGCACCACCCCGTCACTTGCTCCGCACTCTGCCGCACACGCACACCCCCACACTTCTATATTTATGCACCAGTTAATGCGGCGCTCGGCTAGATGTGGCGGTTATCTCTCGTAATGTTACTTACAACCATTTAAGATACTCATTAAAATGTTAAAACACTGAACAAGAATCTATGTTCTGTCACACAATCAAAATTCAAATGTGGCCACATCTAGCGTAAATTAAGCAACTAATCCATTCTAATGATGAAATGAATGAATGAAGGCAAACAGCGATGTAAATTTTGTACTTTTTTATATTGTATTAGCTATTCTAATGCTAGCTAGCTGTTTATTTAAGCCAAATGTGGACGTATTTTTAACTGCAAATACTTATTTTTAAGGTAAGATCTTGATTTTTTTAAATGAGTTCTTTGAAAGAAAGGTCTATACAATTAAAACTATTTAATTACGAAACATATCTCGTTTGAGAATACATGCTTGCTTTTGTTTTATCGTGTATTATCGTGTAGTAACATCGACGAACTTATAATCAAGTCGAATTTGTACGACATTGAAAGTCAATGATAGTTCGCCTTAATAAAGTCGAGTAGTGTATTCTTAGCTCTTATTGCATTTATCTAAAGTCAGTGTTATATCCGGTATAAAGCTTTGTATTAAATATTAATTGATATTCATTAAATGTGTTTCTAATAAGCAAAAGTCCTCTAACTGAAAACAAAAATAAATAAATAAAAACTTATTAAAATGGTTGACATTTTCGAAAGTTTTCTAACTAATTAGAGGTTTAACTAAAACTATTAATTAAAGGTACCTTGAGAAGATTCTCGATTTCAAAGGAGTTTGTTCTGGAGCTAACTTTTGGCGGGCCCGTGGTTGCCGAGTCACCTTGCGTATCTGTTTCAGCGGGACTGTAGAGCTCCTTACCTATATTTTGTGTTATGGAATAAATAACCCTTCTATAATGCAGGTGAAAATGAAAATCTTTATGATATTATACATTTATTAACTACCTACGCAATATGAGAATTTCTTATGGTATATCAAATTAATGTCAACACTGCAGCACAAACCGTCGATCCAATTAGATTTACTATCATTAAATTCGTGGACATTGACATGGCGAGCGCACAAATAGATTGATTTTCGAGATAACCCCTAATAGGTGTATCTACAGGTATAACCACTATAATTGAGTAATTTCGGTTGATGATTTTATTATGTAGGAAATAGATACCGGCTGACGCACAAAATAGAGTCGTTCCAACGTAACGACATAATTATTTTCGATGGGTACGATATTAAGACCTTATTATCGTTGTATAGACCAAGACTTTTTACCTTGAACAAATAGGTCAGATACTGGCAGATTGGGGAGCCAAACCGAAACCGGCGTGTATGTATGTATGACTAGAGTGTGAAGTAAGAAAAGGCACGTCAGGTTTGTAAGGATAGAGATGTTTGGCACTTGATACTTTTGCGTACCCCGTTAGAGACCTGGCGTGATGGTATAATACCAATAATAATAATAATAATAATCTCTGTATAACATGTGTTTGCTTCCTTTTCTTCCTATCCTATATCCTTTGCTATCATACAAATACAACTGTATATTTCCATAAATCATCAAATACGATGTCTATAATAATAAATGAAGATTATAATATACTCAAATTACTAATTGCTGTTTAATTTAACTGTTGCTATTGTGCTAGTGAGCGTTCGTCTCAGCGGACTCAAATATATTATAAAACTGAACTTTATTAATTAATCTTGTAAGTGTATAAATACATTCAAATGTAATACGACGACGTATATCAGATACTAAATAAAATAATGACAATACGAAAACGATAAACAAGTAGAATTAGTGGATCATTATAATTGTAACAGTTAACTGAAGCGCATTTTAAAAAGATATGTATCAATGAGAGTATTTCAAATTTCATACAGGTTCCAGTTTGTTGTAAAAAGTTACACAATGAGTTTTTTGGTTGAGGGAAGTCAACATCAGGCGCAGGCAAACAGCCTACGGAAAGGGTCACGACCTTTATTTGGAGGCCGTGATGAGTACTTCGCCTCCAAGTTGGCATAAAAACTTCGCCAGTTTCATTTAAATAAAAAAAAAAATTAAGAAGTTTCTAATCATGACGGACGAGGTAAAAGCAAAATACTGTAACTGGAAAACGTTATTCGCATTTACATTATTCGTTAACAAAAGTAACGATTTCAGCTACACAACGAGGGCTTTTCATTGTGCGCAGAAAGATGGAAGACAATTTTGTTATGTCGTTATAAGAACACGTCGCGAGACAGGTTAATGGTTTTCGCGCGCGTGACAGGCTGGGTTCGCCTTACACGGGTCAATTTATTGGCTGACTGCCTCTATCACTCTTATAACGTAAGTTTCTTTATTAACTTGAAATTTTTGTAGCTCTATTATTATGTAGAGTCACATTTGATCGATGTTGGTTATTACTTGTTATTTTTCAATTAGACGAACGCGGTATACTCATGTAGGTGAGTGAGTAAGCGTTAACCTGCCTGGCGAAGTGAAGAAACCAATAACTCTAGTTCTAAATTGAAATCGATTACAAATGGTTGTTTCGGGCGGTTTGCAAAGCGACCCCGAATAGAACGCGAATTAAATTTAATTGGAGAACAACCATCTACTCGTACCTACGTGTGAATGTACACGTCAAAGCGATTCAATATCGTAATTGGGTCTCATGTCACAGCCGGCCCTACTGTCGACTTTACTAGTGCGCGCATCGGAAGCCTCGCCCCAAATAACAACTAATAGTAGAAATACGTTTAATATTTCTCATCCTATTTTGTTATTATATATGTAACGAAAGCAGGCACTATACGTCCAAACGTAGAATGTGTGTATTCACTAACCAATAGTACCTACATTAGTACATATAGCCTACGTTATGTCGAAATAAACAAAACAAATAAACCAAACGGGATAATTAATGTACTGGTATTGCATACTTACTCACCTTTGCAGCAAAGCTAGGCACAGTATCAGCTTTTAAATCATCTTTATCTAACAATAAACGATGTAACAATTAATTGATTGTTCGTAAAATACGAGGCAAGCAGTTAATCCTCTTTATTTTCAAAAGAAACAGAATGATTATGAAACAAATGCAAAGACGAAAATATTATATTTTGTATAACAGCGCGAATCTGGTGTACACTTCCAAATATGTGTATAAGAAAATTCAGATAAGTTGAGAGTAATTTCATGTATTACGTAAGTGGCATATGGAGTGGTATGTTTATTGTTAAAATTTAAGCGAATATCGCCGCCACTAGGATATCGATATATAATTAAAAAACGGTATTTTACGCTTCTCACAACTGTAACGAATTTTGCTTATATCTGAATAGGCCTGTACAAGCGTGTTCTAAGTAAAAGTGCTTAGGTCACCTTCACATTAATTTTCAACAAAATCTATTCAGCGGCTTTGACATGTAACGTAACTGCTACTACTTAGAATGTTAATATGAATTTTGGTTATTAATAGAAATCAACAGAATTGTTTCTGTCAGCTGTATTTTACCGCTATTCATTACATTCATAATAAATACGTACATATTTATATAACTACACCGCTTTTATTACCGCTACAATATGGCACGGTTGCACTAAAAATCTGTGCTATTTAAAATATCTGACGCGTAAAAACATAAAAGACTTCCACAACACAAATCTGTTCACGATTATTAGTACTTAATACTTACCGTTTTCTCGATTTACATATATGACCCATTTTACGAATGATTTCGTTAAAATCACATTATATTATGATAAGATGCAGTCTTACGTAAAATACATATGTCTATAGTAGATTTATATTAGATTTAATGAAGAATTATACTATATAATTTTTCGTTAAATCTCATTAGTATTTTGAAAGGAAACTAAAGAAATCATTTAACTGGTATGTAGATTATAAACTTTACAAAGTTATTATACGAGTAATTTTCCCATATTTTGCTATCATTTGCAACTTTTTCAAAACGTTCAAAGTTCCTGTATATTTAACCTAGTTTTGTATAAACCCCAGGTTATAGAGAAAGTGGAAAATGTAGCACACCTGACGTGGGCGCGTGCCGGATATTATGTAGTAGATGAGGGCGGATGCTATACCCTGTGTGCTGAGCACGGCTTCGATTGTATAGCTCGTAACATTCAGTTATTTTATCCTTACTTAAAAAAATCAAATTTCATCAAACACCAGTGCCTAAGCTGTTGCTAATTCCACGCGTCATAACCTTGAATGGTACAACAGCTATGATTGTTTTAATTTACAGTTTATATGATAATAATAACGACGCGCTTCTTTTATCAATTTTAATTCTTGCATTATTAATGTAATACAAATCAGCTAAAATTCACTTATTGTAAGCGAAGCTAAATGCAGGAAAGTTAGGACATGCAATTTTTTAGATTATAGCAAGAAGATTTTACTTCGCTAAAAAGCGTTCTTTCATCATTATCCGTTTAAATCCAATTTATTAGCGTATTGTCGTCAAGATTTACGACTATGGTATTATTATTGAGACAACTATCGAAGAGAGAGTAAACCAGTTAGCATGCAGTCTATGTGTATACGACAATGTGTAACTTAAAAAAAACTAGTTGGTGCTTACTCCAAGCAGGTGCAGGCACGATGAGTCCGGATATCATATCGTCTGAGATGACGGGTGGCTCGCTGGGCGGCGGCGGACACACCAGCGAGTCGATAATATCGTCCGTGGCTGCGCGCATAACGCCGTTCAGTTCTGGCGGTTCCGTTCGAGACGACCTACGAGGCACAAAACAGTGAAATTGTTACAAGGAAGCATATTATCTTTATCCTCCTATTATGATTTCCTTACTCCAATCGGCGAATTAACCAACAATGCCGAATTAACGGTGAGCAATATTGATCAAACAAAACTTAATGATGAACTAAACAGGTATATATATATAACTGTAATGTATCGACAGTAGAGAGAAAACTGTACAGGATCTAATATTATGTTAGTTCTTCATTGTAGGTACAGCATGTGTGTGTAGAGTATGTTTAACTATGCATTCATAAATATTAATTTCACCATCAATGTCCGTTCGCATCATGACACTCTGAGAGCTTGGCGCGCAATGACCTGTATTGTGTTGCATTTGCATGTCACGATGAGATGTATGTACTCCCCGCGGATGAGCTTACGCGATTACGGCAAGGGTCAACGTACCCGATAGTGCCGCTTTACAAATGACGTAGAATCGAGGATAAATGCTGCATTCAGATTATTTGTGGTTGAAATTTCAATTACTTTTCGTTACATTATGTGAGTTTCAAAAATGATATTGGATTACATTTATATTACTATGGGATCATGCATTTTAGAAAATTTGCTGTTATAAAAAGTCACTTATGATATAAAAATAATAAAGTAACTGCCAGCGGATTACATCTGCATATTATCATTTAAGAGGAATAGAAAATAATGATAAGGCTTTATAATACTATGTATGGAATGTGTAAAAGATTCATTCTTAATGTATAGAAAAATATAATTAATGCTGAATGGCTTCAAGCAGAAGCTTCATAGAAAAGAATCTTGGTAATCGGTTTTCTCTGAAACTTTATAATATATTATGAAGTGTCTACAAGCGAATAAAATTGAAAATAAATGTCGTACTTGGAATGGCTCATGTCACAGTATGTATGTCACCCACGTTACCCAATCTAGACCACAACTATACAAACGCTCTTGTTTAGGGGCAGAAGTAGGTCATTTATCCAATATTGATCCAACAAAACTTGATGATGTAGTAAATACGATTATACCGAAAAAATATTATATGTATATATTCAGGAATAATTTATCTAAGTTTCACATAGAGGGAGGAAAAGGCCAATATGAATATCATGTAAATAACTTCTCATCTGTGTTGGTTACACGCTTCTTATTCCGCATAGTACCTTATCGCTAATAAAAAGATCTGCTTATTCATGTCATAGGGGCACGCAGATAGCACTTCTTAGTTTTTACGTTGCAATATTGTCCCTCACTTTCTGTTATGAGTATCTTTTTATTCCACCCTATGATGCTAATAATACTGGTTATGTAAGTTATTCATCCCGACAAAATATGTAATTGTTTGTAACCACATATGTAGGTACGTATATACTATGTACATAATACTATGTAATATGTATATAATAATACACAAACGATGATTCTTATATTGATAGCAAAATGTAACTACATTTTATCAAGTAAGTATCGAGGTTTGATATTGGGAATTTTCCAAAATTTAATATTGCAGTACGCTTTTACGAGATGCCTCAAGACATTGTCTATGCCTGTCTCATACAATATTCAGTGAGAAGATCGAGACAAAACCGCTATAACGTTACCGAATAGTGCTTTATATTTTACAGTGGTACATTGTACATGTTATAAAATGGAAAATGTTTGATTTATAAAGGTCAATATTTCAGAGAAACATTAATGGAATGTATAAATTATTTAGAGTCAAAGATTACGCACACAAGTTGCGTCAGTGGCGGATTAACGAAGGGCAAAAATGGGAATGCTAGCGTCCACGAACTTACCGTGGCTAAAAGAATAGTGTGTCGCGTTCGAGTGAAAGAGGCGGCGTTCCTGTCCGTAAACAATAAACACACTACAATGACGTGTCGCGGGCGTTCAATTCTAGATGAGAATTTAGCAGGGCATTAATTCACGCAACGGTGGCGTGCGGTGTGGCGTGGCGCAGTGAAGAGGCCCGATTGCGGGCGCTCACAATGGCCGGTGTGGCGAGAGAGGCGCTAGGCGGCCGAGGGCTATAGGGCGAGGGTGTATGTAGGTCGGAGCTAGCGCTTCAGTAAACTTGTCGCGGTCGAAAGGTCAGGTGTATGAGGGCGGGAAATGGCGATGAAGGCCTCGTTGTCTAAGAGGCTCCCGCATTCCGATTTATTGCGTGCGAAGTGACCGCTTTCCTGCCGCTCGTTCTCGACTAAAGCCGGAGCAAGCTGAATCCATCTTATAAGTTTCGTATTTAAATTTAGTTCTTATGTAGGTGACTGTTTTTCATCTATAAATTGTTTAGTTACTTTATGATAAAATGAATCTTATTACAAATCTGTTCACGAAAATTCACTGTTTCAAAAAATTATACTTTACAAAATTTTAATCGTTGAAAGTCTGAGCTAAATTCAAGTAACATGGATTATTGTTATGATTTTTTTAGTGAAAACAATGAATACTGTTAAATTTAAAGCATCATTTATGATCTCGCTTATTATTCGAATCTGTCACAAAAAAGTAACGCGCTCTCATTTGCCTTTATTTGAATTGTATTAAAATAATTTCCTAGAAACGACGTCAATTTTCGAAGTCTGATTGTTTTTTAATAGCCAATTCATAACGAATTCGTTACTGGTGCACCAAATTATGCGAATCGATGCTAACGAATGCAACTTACGAAGCCCGTTGATTAATGAACATTGGTTGACTCGATTGACGATCAACCAAATTGCATCAATATGATAATGGGACAAGGAATAGCTAAAACATACCTCATCATCATGACTAGAGACAGTTCCTCTTGCAATACGCTCTCCAAGTACATCATATCTAGGTCAGATACGATCGCTCCGTTGATCACCATTATCTCGTCGCCTTTGATTATACCTGGCGCAAAAAAGCTATAAATTGCAACTGAGATTTTCAAGTTTTTCGAGAACAATGACAACAGATAATTAATCCACACTATGGGACTTACGTGTCAATTATATCAAACTTAGAATACAGCCTCATAATTAAAAACAAAAAGCGCAACTCTTCAATTATTTATCTGCATGTTTGATAAAAATTCATTACCATTTTGCATGGCAACACTCTTGTCTTCAACCCTGCTGACGTAGCAGCATAGTTCATCTTGCCGCTCAGCGTTTTCGATGAGCTCGGCCTCAACACTAAATCCCCACATCTGCTCCAGCGTATTCCGTTGTAACTCCACTTGGTAAAGGATCTTCGCACAGACTTCGACCACCTCGTGAGTGTGCAACTAAACATGAAAACTAGCATGAATCAAGCCACCAAAAAGTAAGGATTTATTAAATCCACAGTCGATATTCATGTGTGTTATTAATATAATTTATGACAACATAATTATACAATTTAATCTTGTTTTTGTAGATCGGTCAAACTGTCCGGAAACATTTTACATTATATTCATAAAAATCGTTTTATTCAGAGCAAAAACGTAAACAATGAGAAAAATCCTTGCAAACCATTCATGCGGGTTCCGAAGTCCCGTTCAAAGAAGTAGTATGCCGACTGATTGATAAGGTTTCTTTATGGCTTACAAAACCAGTGCCCGGTCTGTCAGACCCTACTCAAGCAATATCCGGTCACATGTCACTTTTTTCTCATGAATGTACTCAATTAGGCATATATCCATTGAAATTGCCTAAGTGCTTGGATTTTTTTTTCCGTTAAAATTATATTAGGGTCAATTACTGCGAAATTATAATTAACTACTATCAGTGTATATATGTATACTAATTACACGTGCTACACGGGGCTTTTTTATAAATAATTCAATTCAGTGGATTTATAAAACAAATCACTCCACTGGGGCTCCACGGGTACAAAGGAGGATCATTAAATAAATTACTGGCTTGTCCTTTAAAACAACGACGTAATTCGAACGTCTTTTTAACTATGTGTAACTCTTGTAGGTATGATTTTGTTGAAATATCTAAAGAGAAAGAGAGAATTAAAAAGCGAACATTTTCATATGGATTCGACATTACAGTACATTTGTCCCGTAAAATACTTACGTAAGTCTCAATGAGATCACTTCGGTGTGGGACAAAGTAGTTGTGATCCTCCATGTCTCGTCGCTTCTTTACTCGCACAAAGTGCTCGAGAGCATTGAGCGAGCGACGTGCGCAAGCAGCCGCAAGGAACTCTTCCACCGACATGCCTTCGCGAACACCGACCGTCGCCGTCGTGCCTTCGGGAAGTGAAACTCTCACGGCGGCCTCCCCCTCCTCACGGGACATCTGGTTAAGCCGAAATTGTGATCTCGTACGGAAATTAACTACATTCTCGCTGTACAAGTAAACAATGTCCGAACTGGATTCAACCCAAATCGTATTAATTCCGTAGCGCGTTCATGGAATTATGTCCATGCACGAACCTTCATAAGCAGGAATATATTACAGAATGGGTTTAATTTGAAGCATATTTTTAAAATAAAATTATTATAGTATCATAATATCTTAATAAAAGAGGTACCTAACATAAAAAGCTTGTACTCGTATATTTACATTGTTCCATTCTTATATGAAATATCAATACCCTGAAATTGCCAATTTTGCTAACATTTTAATGATAGCGGCCATAGTTTAGAAATAAGGCTGACTTTACCTTAATAGTAGTACATAACACATTTTTAGAGCATAATGTCCTCATGAATCATCAATGACCTTTCCTCATATTTAAAGGAATCAATCACTCATAAAATAATGTCTGTGGATACTAATATTTGCAATTTATGCAAAATGATGCAAAAAAATGTTGTTTACAACAATGAAAGGCTTAATGAAGTCTCTATAAACCTCTAATTATGCGTTAGTGAAGAAGATAAATAGTGGAGAAAAAAAACATCAGTCACGTTTAGCGCCAGAAAAGGTGAGGTAATTTTTTTATTTTACTTATTCTGTAAGTCCCTCTTGGACGATTTTTCAATATGCTTGTAACGATCCCTGTTATAACTTGTTAAAAAAGGTACTGTGCCTAAAGATGGGACTGTAAGGGAAAAAAGCAAGTAACAGACTAATAGCCTCTTCTCGTGACGACGTACATTCTTCTAATATTAGAGGACACGCCACTTCGGCATTTCCGAAGCTGAGGATCGATGAACATCTCGACAGTAATTTAGCTTCGCGCATAAAACTCGTAATTGATGATATTTCACATTTACGCACAAATTATTATTTCCCACTCTGCCTACCCCATTAGGGAGCTATAATAAAAATAATGTTCGTCATTACAATAAAGAACACTTGACACGTATTTGGCATGCAAACTGAGCCGTTAATAACAATAAAATCTATTTCGTATGATTTAGGTCAACCGAACGGCCATGTTTGCGAGTGTAATTAAATTTTTCTCGATAATGGACCATTTATACGCCGTTAAGTATTTTCCGACAAATTAACCCTTAAACTCATTATATACTATATTATGTCACCTATGTCACGTACCATTAGTAATTTTGGTACTTGGTTAATGTATTAATTGATTGTAGATATCCGCTGTTAAGTGTGCACCTACGTTATATGCAAACATTTATAACATTCAAAGCTAGTATTGTAGGTAGTTTGTATAATATTTTTGGAGATTTTTTTACCTGCATCGATCGACGGCTCGAGCCCGAATTAGAACGCGAGAGGTTAGGTGCCCTGCGTTTGGTTGCGCCACGCCCCGCCAGCAAGTTGTTCAGCAGAGACGGCGACCGGGCGCAAATAAATGCGTGGAACGACGACACCGTGAACACGCCCAATTTGTTCAAAGTGCTCTTAGTGCCCCGGGAGACATGTGTCAGCAGCGACTGGAACAAACGTCCCGTTTAATCCGAGTCGCCAACCTCACTTACACACATTGTAATACAACGTAAGCAACCGGAAACTCATTAGCGTCACATCACTTTACTCGTGTATTCATTTCTCTTAAACCAGATTTTGATATGATCTCTTAAACTGACTGTCAGGTATTTAGATCTATAAGTTCTTTTTTCGAAGACAATAGCTTCCGTGACTTTTAAATAAAAAGTAAGTTATAGGCTATGCAATTAACAGAGAGAACAATTTGCCATATAAAAATTAAATAGACGTATTTACTTTACACAACGTTTCATATCGTAATTAAGACGTAATTGGCTGAAATTGCGCGTTCTCTAATGTGTATAATTTCAAAAACATTCAATTAACTGCCTTGTTCCCGAACTTTTATTCAAGCTACCTTCTCTACTGTATTTTCATCGCGGTATAATTATTTTTCACGATTTCAGTGGAAAACATTACCACAATACAATTGACAAAGGTTTATTATCATATTGTAAGGTTGAATTCGAATATTATTACTGAAATAGTAATAACGATTATAATTTACACACGTAAAGTTTCATTTGAAATAGTAAATAAAACTCATATACTAACTACACTTTTCAATTCGTAGCAGTGCATAGTAGTAGTCGTAGTAAAAGTATTCATACTTTTATAACTTACACTTGTTACATATGTTTATAAATTACACTTGTGTTAATTTCAAAATAAAAATTATAACGAACCGCCCTCCATATCATTAACTGGGACTAATTTTAAAATACCTTTTGTGGGTTTTACGTAAAATCTACATATAGCATTGTGGGTCTTACATTTTGTGGAAATCTATAATATGTGATGTGACAAGGGTCGCTTTTCCTTTTTCAATCATTTTACGATTAAAATATTCACAATTTTAACTTTCAGTTTAAATTGATTATTTTCGAAGAAAACATTACCTAACAAAAGAGACGGTTAAGTATTTTCAACTGTGTTAATTGCAGACATTTTAGAACCACAATATAATCAATATATTAAGTATCTTTCATAACCAAATATGGCATTCGAATGAAAACATACTTCAGAAGCTTTATGAAAATAATCTGCAATTGCATGTGACACAAAAGACCGTACGCCTTATACCGTGTATTTTAACATTAATTAAAGTGATATGACAAGAGTCTAATTAATACTATGAGGTTAAACATGTTACCTTGGGATTGGGCAATTCGCCGCTCTGAAGGCTAGCCATGTAACAGCGAAGTCTGAATTGTTCGCAGTGCAGTCTCTCGAGATTCTCCTCCCATTGCAGCATTTGAACTGCTAATTGTGCTCTCGTCTCCGGATCCGACACAACGGACTGTTGCAAGTCCGCCATGTGTTTTAGCTTGTGATCCTACAATAAAAGAGTTTTTCTTTGAATTTCGAAATCTATTGAAGTGGAACTCAAAATTTACGCTGTCTGAAAGTATTGTCGGTAATCAGTAGTTTAATCACGATATTATTTAATAGTTTAGTTCAGTTCCGATCTATAGTTTGAATCAAAGTAATATTCTTACGATAAACTAATGCATAGGACAGTCTTTATGTGCAATACGTAGCACTAACACACAAACTGTACAAAACTTGAACACGACTTTTGCAAATTAAAGAAGTTATATGTTATATGTTACATGTGCTTGTGTTGACCACTACATCGAAATAACATCGGCCGCATAGCCTTTGACGCATGTTGCGGTCGCCCACATCGGGCCAGAAATTGGCACAATTTCTGCGAAGTGCGGCTGCTCGACAAGCCGATCTCACAAATTGGGAATAGGTATCTAAGAAGACTAATTAATTACGCCGTTTCATGATTTTCATACATGCCAATTATCGATAAGATATGCATAATAAAATACGGAACGAAAAGTAAACATATTAACGATTCAATAACAATTGCAATCATCTATCCACCAAGCATCATCGACCGCTCATCACTATCTCGGCACAAGCAATAAATTTATCTGCATAAATAGCAAACGCTTTTCACTTCGCTACATTGTACACACTTGAAGGCTTATAGCGAACGCTGTAGTTCTCATCTTCGCTTCAAATTCACCTTTAAAGCTGTGGATTAAAGTCGAAACTTCTCGCTTACGAAGGTAGTTAGTGTTTCGTACCAGTCAAACAATACTTATGTCGGCCCAGGCCGATGCTATATGCAGTTAGGGGTCGAGCCTTGCACAGTGCCCCAATGAATTTGCATTGTAAGCAGTCAGCAGTTTTCATTTATGAGGCAGATAATGAAAGTCTCAGCTATAATCGCGCGGATTTATTTTCCCACTTGATTAAGTTTGAAATCACAAAGCATTTTGTACTTACTGATTCTATAGCTTTTTCCAGACGATAAATTTCTTCCTGCAGTAAGTGGAGCGTTCCGGTTTTACCACGGTGACGGGCAAATGCTGCGGCGCATGCACTATGTATGCTATTCACCCAGTTTTCGAGCTCCACCTACATGGTTATAGCGAAGGTACATAAGTAAATGGTAAAGTAAAGTTGCGTGTAACACGAGATGGATATGACATGGCATATAATAAAAGTAAAGTTTCTTACTTGACAGGGAGCTTGAAACAGATAGGCGTCGCCGAAGGCTGTGCTCAGGCAGAATATGTAATCTCGTTTGGGGTGCTCTGGAATTGGCTGCATGATAGCCCCGTCGACTATGATTAGATGTTTAGGAGCAGCTTCGACTGAGCGGCCCTCGCGTGAGTCGCAAGGGTAAAATAATAGGGTCGTGCCCTTCAAGCATACCCAATAACCCTTCCACCCACGTTTCCGAGCCAATTCTATTTGGTGCTTCTTGCGGAGTAACCATTTTTTCACGCTTAAGAATCTGTTAAAGACACATTGAATATTTTAAGAACTTACATCATCTAAATTTCTTCCAATATACCAACTTCTACTATTACTATTTACAGCGTTACTTACTCACAATACATATTTAAAAATCGAACACTTAACTTTTAAAACAAGTTGACTTTTAAGTTGCCAGATCTTTCTAGAATTAACTGTATCTCTATTTACATTTCACTTCAGGGCTTTCCCGCATCCGTATGCCAGATTAGCGATGAACGGAATTACGTGCCAACGCATGGGTCATACGTTTTAAGCCGCCTAAGGTCTCCGTTGAGATTTAACGATTGTTACCTAACGATAACAACAGCAACCAATAGCTTATTGTGATCTTTGAAGGTTGAAGCGCTCGTAATTTTTTTTACCAACGGTTATTTATTAAAGAGTTTCATGCTTTAGATGTCATTTAAATTTACACATCGTATGTAATCTACAACACTATCAGAGTACGAGAGCTGTGCAAAGATAAAGTCATTTTCGATAACTCAACTGCATTCCAATTATCTTAGTGATAGTTTATATTACTTTAATTGAAGATTAAAAATGGTAAAATGATAATGTTATTAGATATCACTTTCTGAAAATGATTTATTCATTTATTTTAAATTTATATAAAAGTAGTACAAATATTATTTACGTGTGTGCCAATTTGATTTTTCATTAGACAAGTTTCAAAAACAGTTATGGTTTCTCGGCCGTTTACGAATATACCTACTGTAGAGCAAAGTGGAGTCTTAAAAGATAAACCTATATTGTTAAAGTCCTTTGAGTGCAGAACATGAAGGTGTGTCACGGATCTCATCGGCAAGCAAACGTCTCATCTTCATGGTTAGGCTCTACTTTTTATAGCGGCATTGAATGGGTCACGGCTAAGATTTCCCTCCGGTCATTTGAGATTCATGGAACAGGAATTGTAGCCTTAAGGAATATAAAGGACGCTGTGGCTCTAAGAAAGTCGCCAGCTTTCTACGACATCACGTTCCTTTTGTTTCCTTCTTCCTTTTCCTTTCAATTATTTTAAAACTTTAGAAAGGCAGGTGCTTTCATATTTGTTTGTTTTCGTGCGGTGGACAATATGTAAATATGTGCCCACGTTGTGCAATATACAGATGTTCAAATTGTCGACATCTTGACATATAAAGAAATGTTTTTTTTTAAGTTTTTTGTTTTCACAATAATATCGAGAGGAGCTACAAAATACGAATTATAACTTGAAACATATGGAACATCATTACATAGTATAAAACAAAGTCGCTTTCTCTGTCATTGTCTGTCATGTCCCCTTGTTCCCTTAAATCTTTAA
>DWUN01001459.1:0-16549 GCA_018249975.1 Passova gellias | reverse complement strand
TCCATTTGGGACTTAAACGTAACTGGTGAAATGTGGGGGTGTACTACACACTCCTCTGCCTACCCCTTCGGGGATTATAGGCGTGATGTTACGTTACGTTATAATGAGATACATGAAAAGCGTCGTCTATTATGACAGCAGTTTATAAAAACATAAGTATACTATAAATTAACAATATTTATCAAAGTACTGAAAGTATGCTTGTAAACATATTACAAAAAAATTGTATATCTTTATAATTATCCATCGCATATGGAAATTGCCAAATCACTGCATTTTGGCCTCATTTTTATCGATTACTTGCAAACTTGCTTACACGGTTAACTTTTTTACATGCTCACCGACAAAATTTAGTAACTTTTGTCTTTAAGAACAACAGTAAGAAACTGTCGAATCACAAAAGTGCTGTTAACAACTGAAAGATTACAAAATGAATGACAAAATTATTAAAGTGATTATCCATTCTAGAGTCAACTTCGCATGATGTTGCTTAATTTTCTTTGCTTGTCTGGACCGTAGCCAATAGAAAAACAAACATAAATCATAAGTTATCGAATCACTAATAAAAAGACATTTTTATTATTTTCCATATTAATACATTACAAATATTCATGTGTTTATATATCAATCAAGACTTTATATTTTCTTATTTGACAGCGCTTATTGACCCGGAGCGTAGCAATGGTGGGCCAAAATGTCTCAAGGGCTGTGAATTATGGATTGCTTACGCGTTATATTGCGCCGGCTTTATTCATATTTTATAGTCATTATCATCATCAGCCCGAAACCTCCACTACCGGAAATAAAGCTTCCCCAAGGCACGCCACCAGACACGGTTCTCAGCCCTCCCAGCTACTTTCTTAAGATGCGCTGACCACCGGGTCTGAGGGCCTTATTCGTATTTATGATAAAATGATAATGTATTGTTATCTTATTCTCTCATAATCTAAATCGTATAGATGGTGTGTGTGTCTCTCTCTAAGGTCATTTCATCGAGTTTGGAATCCCAATGGTGCTAAGTTTTCATTTAAAAAATCGTACCACCCCATCGTTTTCGATATAAACCCATGTAACTCAGAAAACTGTGTTTACAAAAAGATGTGATGGATTTAAATTTGAATAATAATTTGTAAATTTTAAAAATACACATTTGAATTAGATAAATCTTTAAAATATGTGAGCAATGCAACCCAATGCTCTTATTGAGGTAAAAGTTTTGTACGCAAGGGTATAAAATTAAAAAGATCTAAGTACGATTTAGTGATAAAAGTGATTACTATCTAGTGATAGTAATCAAGATGACAATCTCACTAGATTATCTACAATTGCATAATTAATGTTTTGAAAAACTTTCATCAAAAATTAAATTAAATTGGAAGAACAACCAGTGGAACGAAAAAGGATTGATACTGACAATAACAAAATACTATTTTAATATTTGATATGATAGGTAAACATAATTTTGCCATCGTTCGGGGAATTTATAATTTTCGAACAGCCACACTAGGGGCCGGAAACGACTCCTTTCTTCCGATTCCAGCCAAAAGAAAAATCATTTCTCGTTCATTCTGTTGGAGTCTTTCTCGGATAATACACGCTATCCGTGGTGAGTGTCCGAAGAAATAGTTTAGTGCAGTGCCAATTCAGTGTCTTAACTAATTATCTTTTTTGAAAGATTTGGTGTTAGTATAAAAATTTTGTTTCACCTACTTATTATTTTAATTTTTGAACTATCATTATGCGAGTTTGAAGTTTACTTTATTATGGTGTAATCGAAAGGTTATCATTTCGCACGGTTCTTTTGTTTTGTTACTTTAGGTTCCAAATATTGTTTTATCTAGTTGTTCTTATGTTTTAGACTATATCAGTGCGATATAAATCTTCCAACTTTGAAATACACACTTTGCCTACGCGTCACACTTTCGCACAGACCGGCACATGCCACCACGTGGTTCTGATTTTACTGTTTTTATATCTTTGGTTGCTAATTTTTTTTTTGCATAGGAGAATTATTACACATGTCATAGTGTTGGTTTTTTCAATCTAATACATTTATTTATCCCCGTTAAACCGTAATGGCTGACATCCATTGTGAAATGTCAAGAGAGGGCGAGGCGGCCATGCGGCCGCCATATTGCCGGCCGCGTATCCATGCATGAGGCTACGACCTTGTGAATGTGCATCACGATTCCCCATTGCATATTTTGTTTTTCGAACGTTAAAATTAATCCTTGTGTTTTATTTTTTTATAGACTAACCAAAAATGGGCAAGGAAAAGACTCACATTAACATTGTCGTCATCGGACACGTCGACTCCGGCAAGTCCACCACCACCGGTCACTTGATCTACAAATGTGGTGGTATCGACAAACGTACCATCGAGAAGTTCGAGAAGGAGGCCCAGGAGATGGGCAAGGGTTCCTTCAAATACGCGTGGGTGTTGGACAAACTGAAGGCTGAACGTGAACGCGGTATCACTATCGACATTGCTCTGTGGAAGTTCGAAACTGCCAAATACTATGTCACCATTATTGATGCCCCTGGACACAGAGATTTCATCAAGAACATGATCACTGGAACCTCTCAAGCCGATTGCGCTGTGCTGATCGTCGCCGCCGGTACCGGTGAATTCGAAGCCGGTATTTCCAAGAACGGTCAAACCCGTGAGCACGCCCTCCTCGCTTTCACCCTCGGCGTCAAGCAGCTGGTCGTGGGTGTTAACAAAATGGACTCTACCGAGCCTCCTTACAGTGAGCCCCGTTTCGAGGAAATCAAGAAAGAAGTATCTTCCTACATCAAGAAGATTGGTTACAACCCGGCAGCCGTCGCTTTCGTACCCATTTCTGGCTGGCACGGAGACAACATGCTGGAGCCATCTACCAAAATGCCCTGGTTCAAGGGATGGAATGTAGAGCGTAAGGAAGGTAAGGCTGAAGGCAAGTGCCTTATTGAGGCTCTGGACGCCATCTTGCCCCCGGCTCGCCCTACAGACAAGCCCCTCCGTCTTCCCCTGCAGGACGTCTACAAAATCGGTGGTATCGGAACGGTGCCCGTCGGCAGAGTGGAAACTGGTATCCTGAAGCCCGGTACCATTGTAGTATTTGCTCCTGCTAACATCACAACTGAAGTTAAGTCTGTGGAGATGCACCACGAAGCTCTGCAAGAGGCTGTGCCCGGAGACAATGTTGGTTTCAACGTAAAGAACGTTTCTGTTAAGGAATTGCGTCGTGGATATGTTGCTGGTGACTCAAAGAACAACCCGCCCAAGGGTGCCGCTGACTTCACTGCACAAGTTATTGTGCTCAACCACCCTGGTCAAATTTCCAACGGTTACACGCCCGTATTGGATTGCCACACAGCTCACATCGCCTGCAAATTTGCCGAAATCAAAGAGAAGGTGGACCGCCGTACTGGCAAATCGACTGAAGAAAATCCCAATGCAATCAAATCCGGCGACGCCGCCATTGTCAACCTTGTGCCCTCCAAGCCTCTGTGTGTGGAATCTTTCCAGGAATTCCCTCCCCTCGGTCGTTTCGCCGTGCGTGACATGAGGCAGACGGTCGCCGTGGGTGTCATCAAGGCTGTAAACTTCAAGGAGGCCGGCGGTGGCAAAGTCACCAAAGCTGCTGAAAAGGCCACCAAGAGCAAAAAGTAGCTAGCGCTGTTAACAGCACAATTCTTTATTCAACTGCGATACTTCATTCACCGCAAGGTGTTCCGAAGGAAAGAAAGGCTACAAACTCATTCCTTTTCTATATTTTTTACAAGGCTTATACTGTAACATTATTTTATAATTTATAAGGTTATACATATATCTGAAATATTTTGTTACTACTTGCAACTAAAATGTAAATTCATAGAATAAAGGTAGCCTCCAGTAATGTGTAATTTTATTCTTCTTTTTAAATTAGTTTTATATTACACAAATAACTCTGTACCTACATAGTACACACAAAATACACACTTCATAATGAGTAGGTAATAAATATAACTACAAAATCAAATCAACATACAGGCATAACTATTCTACTATTTCATCAAATTTTTTAATGAACCTAATATCAACTAAAGAATCGAATGACACATGGGTGTTATGCATATAGAAGTAAATATTAGTCATACAATCTTCTGATGTTGACTATTTCATTACCAAGTAATGCAATTAATCATACCTACCTATTGATAATGTGTTCCAAAGATACTTTCATTATTTTCTCATATAACTATCATATTGCTATATGCATGTTTGAGAGGGTTGAATCATGAAAATAATAGAATAGCCTTTGAGTTGCACGATGGGGCTGTTTGATGCAATATTGTGACAAATTGTCTACCTACAAGTTTCGAGTTATAATAAATTTGACAGTATGTTATATAGATCTTTTTATCTATGCTAATTACTATTTGATGATTTCCTATCTAAATTAAATAAAAGTTCTTATACAAATTTTTTGTTGCTAATTTTTATTAATTAGACCATCTGGCTCCCAGCCAGAGTGAGATAAGCTTATCCCTATATTACTGCGGGAATTTCTATGAAATGGAATAGTAAGGAATGCTTGTGACTTCTAGTTTATAGGAATTGCTTGATATTAAATGTCGCGTTAATAGAAGAGTGACCAAATGACATTCAAATGTGAGACACACATACGATACATACATACACAAGATACATACATCTCATCCACAAACAATTCTATTTTTTTCCAAATGTGCTATTGACCCACTACTAGACATGGGTTTCCTCACTATAGTCTACAATGCTGGCTAGAGCAGATTGGTAGACTACACCCACCTCTAAAACATATTTCATGCTTTAAGATGTGCAGGTTTCTAGCAGCATTAGGGTTACTGATATTTGCATATCTGGATAATGAGAAGCTTGTAAATGAGTCTGATGTGTGCCAAGATCTGAGCACAGACCCTGGTGTGGGAGGCTAAACTTAAAACCACTGCTTCAAATCTAATTGTTGACAATGGAGATGCAATATAGATGATATTGACGGGTCAATGACCGTCATACATTTTTTATAAGGTTGCCCAACTAAGTAATGAACTTTGAATATGACAATAGAAGAAAACTAATTGATGTCTTCAAATTATAGTCAAACAAAAGTACATCAACGTGTACTAATTCTACTACTATATTTCAAATATTTTTTAACATATCTGGACTAACATAGTATGAATCCGGAAGGCTCGTTCAGTCATCTACTGATTTCCATGTGTATCAGTGACAGACTTCTGTTGGTTCACTTGCAACTCTTTCCACATCTATATCAGATATTGCTTTCTTAGATCTCATAATTAATTAAAAATGTAATAGGGAGTCCAATCATCTATACTTTACCATCAAGAATACATATTATTATGTATAAATTGGATAATAACAATTTTGGTTTAGCAAATTAAAAAAGGTTATCTGGTTTTCTACACTATTTTTATTATTCACAGAAAATTATTAGTAGTTGCATAAACAATTAGGAGGAAATTATAAGTTAAGATATATCGTACTCTGTTTGTTTCTCCTCTTGCTCTATTAACGTATTAGCCCATTCCTCTGCTTGTAGAAGTCTTGATCGTTTGACGTATGGCTTGTATAGCATTTTTTGAGTAACAACAAAAGCTGATGTTAATGAAATAGCCATAGTCATTTTCACTAAAAGGCTCGAGTGCTTTACCCAACGCATAATGATGTCCATTTTACTTGGTTGTTAGTTCAGATGTCGTGGTCGCTGGCAATGAAATGTCCGTTTCTTGTATTTGCTTCTTCTTTCTGGGATAGTGTTGGTCAAATAAGGGCTTCCAAATATAAATACCACCAAAAACTCCTAACACTGTAACCAGTATAAGATGTCCTGTTCTAATTCCTCGGGGTTTATAAATTCTCATTATTATATTTCTGAATTTACAGTAAAACTTCTGTTTTTGATCTCATGGCTAAAAACAAATATATTATACAACATAACCTAGCAAGTTTGAATTTTTGAAAAATTCTCTGCCAAATTGTCTTTTTTTAATATGATAATGACGATGGTGTTAGTACGCTCAGCCGACAAGAAAAAGTGGCCCAAACATAACATCTGAACGAAGTTTGTAAGGAAATTAAACCGTTCAGAAACAGTAAACATTAAAAGTAGAGCTAAAATCCATTTACAAATGTTGTATAATAAATAGAAAGCCAAGAGTAAACAACAAACAGAATACACACGGTAGATTTTTTTTCGGAAGAAGTAACTTTTTCTGTACGTAGAATGATTAGACGATATTACTCGCCGAAAATATATGATGTATAAGTGGTATTTTATTTTTTGCCTTTTATAAGAGGCGAAAGAGATGATCGGCGTTATGGGGGCCTGATTGAGAGCTCATACCGACCAGTCAGCAATTCCGGGAAGGACAACGTTAAGTTGGATACAGTCCTAACAAGAGAAGAAAAAAAAAGGACCGAAGTATTATGCTGGATTCGAGAGAGCCGGAAGTACTTTCTTAGGGAGATCTCAGTTACAGTGGGTAAAAATCCCATACCATACCAGGTGTCACTCCCAAGAAACACAATTGAAGTCTTTCCAAAAATGTGTTATGATAGAAGAACATTTTTCTTAATAATAAATAAAATATTTAATCTTGTGCCGTATATGGACAGTACCATCACAAAATTAAGATCAGTTGTGCGTAAACTGAGAAAAAGAGTTTGTAAGACATATTTATGTAGCATAGTCTACGACCATTTTTTAGATTTGTTATACATTTGTCTTACAAATACTGCAGGGAAAACTAAACTACTAATATTATTAATTTTTTTTTAATAGCCTACGTCGTGTCTCACTGCTGGGCAAAGGCCTCCCCTCTGTTGCGCCATGTGTTGCAATCGGTCGCTATTGCTGGCCAGTTCTCTAAGAAATTTTTTTTTTTACTAATCGTTCATTTTTTTAAACTACTGTATGCCCGAGATGTAATGGATATAATGGCAATCATAGGTAATTGGGATGTAGAATGGATCAAAATATCGATATTTATCGCAACGATACTTTACACAATATCGATATATACAGAATAAAAATATCGATTTTGACTACTAACTTCAGCCCGTAAAAACCGTGTTCGAAATAGAGAGCAGCATATAAATGTATGGACGTTCTACTTTTTTTCTATTTCCTGGCAAAGCTTTTAAAAAATATCGAACTTTATTAACAAAATTAAGTATCAAACATCGATAGCTTGACATTAAAAATATCTATTGTTTATTTTCTAAATAATACCCATATTATACAATACACTTCCCTATTTGATAATTTTGACAAATGTCAACGACGATTTAAAATATATACCATAAGGTATAAGAAACTTATAATAATGTAACATAACCTACAAAAATATCTTTGCGAAGTTTTAAATACTTATATGAAATGGAAAGTCATAAAAGAGTGCAGCCTAACATTCTTGTAACAGGTTAAAACTGTGGAAATTTCAATAATTGCATACAAATGTACTTGTGCATACCACATATTACTTGTGAATTTCAGGTACACCAGGCGTGGGGAAGTCTTCAATAAGCCGCTGTCTGTCAGAAAGAACTAAATATGTTTGGAGGGAAGTATCGAAGCTTGCAGAAGAATACAATTGCTTAGATGAATATGACCCAGAATATCAGTGTCCATTTCTTAACGAGGACAAGGTATAAATACAATTGGTACAATCTAATACTAGTGATGGCTATGACTATGAATATACAAGGCATTGCTGCTGTATACATTCATATAAATAAAATTCACTTTCAGTTACTCGATATTATGGAAGGCATGATGGCTAAAGGGGGTAACATTGTGGATTATCATGGATGTGAATTCTTCCCCGAAAGGTGGTTTGATGGTGTATTTGTTGTAAGAACAAACAACACAGCCTTATACGACAGACTCGTTGCCAGGTAAAATATTATTAATAGATCAACTGCTTTGTACATGCAATCAAAATTATAGATTAATAAACTGCTGGTAATATGTTACCTATACGCTACAGGTGATTTCCAATATTAGGGTCTTATTGAACAGATGGTGATTGTGTATGGATTTCAAGATTCTTTCTCATTAATGATGTTTATTAACACTAAACCTATCAGGCACTGGTCAAATTGACCGTTTTTAAACTTTTGTAAAACTTACACATTTTTAAATGTTATAATATCGTTATCAAACTACATGACAATTCTTAAAATATGCATATAATATTTTCTTCACTCTTTACTTTTAGTTAATTTAGTACCTGCATTATATAATAAAATCGATAACATTTAATTACCGGTCAATTTAGTTGTGTGCGGTAGGAATAGGTATACAAGAATTGTTGTTTAGTGATAATGAAACATTTTTTCCACATGGGGTCATTGTGTTACATTCATCATTAAAAGTAATTTAAGTAATACTTTTGTTTACTGGGTTATTTAAAGACAAAAAATCAATTTTTATAGTGTATCTTTAGTTTAAGGCTTAGAAGTGGAACAAAATAATCAATGTATCGTACTTTTCAGGGGTTACACAGGAAAAAAATTAGAAGACAACATACAGTGTGAAATTTTCGAAACCTTACTAGAAGAGGCACAATCTTCGTATAAACCTGAAATCATAACTGAACTGCAGAACGACACACCGGAACATTTAGCGGCTAATGTTGACAAGATAGTGGACTGGATAGGAAGGTGGAGAGAAGAGAACTTATGAATTAGAAAAATAAATTTTTGTTACAATAAAGTTGTCAGAGATGTACTTATTAACAGATTCGTTGCAGCACCCATTTTTGAAAACTTCGCCATGGCTATGAACAAATTTTCTGTGACACGACTGGCGTGTCAACGGCCATAGAAGTTGATGGCACGCCGTTTGTGCCATCAGCAGGGAATCGGTTAAATGGATTTTTGAGAGCAAATTTAATAATCAAATTTGCATTTGAACATAAAAGATTTTTTATACTGAATATTTTAAAGTTTTCTCTTCTACTTTCACTACTACCACCAGTGCGTCCAACTGGTTTTATGACTTCATGACTTGCTAGATTGATTGTATTTAAAAAGTGAAAGTTTTTTGGATCTTTCGGGTTCAACAGTCACACAATTCAATGCCATTAAATTTGATTTTGTGATATCGAGTGATAGATGATAAGAAAAAAATAAAACAACATCAATTATAAATAAATCCTAATTTATTTATTATCCCACAGACAAAATATAAAGAAATGCATTTAAAATTACTGTATTTT
The DNA here is from genome assembly GCA_018249975.1 of Passova gellias. Classification (NCBI taxonomy): domain Eukaryota; kingdom Metazoa; phylum Arthropoda; class Insecta; order Lepidoptera; family Hesperiidae; genus Passova; species Passova gellias. Next base: position 7,297 of record DWUN01001459.1, on the reverse strand, counting down.
AAGATTAGTGATTTACCTAACATGTCACGGTTTTTTGAAACTTCTCACTGGCGTGTTCCTTCCTTAACATGTTAATTATATTCGGGTTTTAATTGTGATTACCACTTCTTGCAAACGGAAGTACATTGTCAAGAGGTAAATCCTTATAGACATGGCTCACGAATCGAAATACGACGTACCGTCGCTGTTAAGAGTTGGTAGTGCCGACTAATTTATTAAGAAACTATTACGTGAAATATTAAACTAAACAAACGTACCCCGAATTCAGATAGGTGAGCCGGTTTCTATAGATACTACTGACACCAATGATATTATATATTTATGTTAGACACATCATGGACACCCAAGTAATATAAGACTGTAAATTCACACAATTTCGATAGATGGGTTATTAAAAATATAAAGTGTATTAAAAAGAAAGGGATATATGTAAATACCTAGACCACTGGTGAGTGTTCGTGAGATTTGTTCACACAAATTAATTTCTCTAAGAGTCGTAACTGGGTCACAGGTCATATGTCTGGTTTAAATTATATATATATATAATACCATGGAATGTCACTGACAAGCGCACACCGCACTCACGGCACATTCACTCACAGATCTTTCATGGAAAGTTTTTGATCACAACATTGTGTTTACAATTCATCCTTCTTCGCGTTGCCCTTCCTGTCCCATCCCTTCAGTTCATCGGAGGCTTGTTCAGATATGTACTTGAGGAAGTCGTCGAGTGTGCGTCCACCCTGAAACACATTGAATTTGAATATCACAACAACAACAATATAACATTACACCAGTTTGCCTAGTGCGAGTTTTCGCCTGTAATCGTCTCCGAGAACGTAAACTACAATTTGTATGAAATTGAAACAGCGCCCACTAGTGACAGTAATGGGAAATTAATTTTTGCGAGTGCGAATGTCAATAGCACTTGTCAATGGAGAACGTAATCGCACGTGATTGGTTGTTTCGAGAGCTCAGAGTACAAAATACAAAATTTGACATTTGATACTTCATTACCATACCAACTAAGCTTACTTCTCACCGTGAATATATTTGTGAATATATTTGGCAGAAAGCACCAAATGCCAAATATAGCTGTCCTTACAAACCTGACTGACGTGCTTCGTCTATATTGAATTTGAATTTTCTTCAGAATCAAAAATCCCGGTGATGTTAGCACTTAATTTTACACATTATAACAATATTGACATAGTTAACTCAGTCTTTTGTTTTGTATAACAATATGAGGTTATAATAGAAATCCCTCCCCAACATTGATACATAAAACATTTGCAGACACTGGAATGAAATGTATCCTTTAAATTGTATCTACTTTATCAATCCATACTATAATGGTAAAACTTGATAAGCCCTGGGACATTTTAAAGACTAATTGTTGACGCTAGGTTCATGACTTACATTGTATCTGGAAGGTTTCTTGGTAGAATCCTTGGGCTTCCAGTATATGGAGGGGAAGCCGGACACCTCGTAGAGTGATTTGGGCCAGTCGTTGGCAGTGGCGTCCATTTTCACAATGTCTATATCCTCATTCTTGAGCTGTGGACACAATTATTTTCTTAGTGTTTTGTTACATTACACATTATTAAAAACACACATTACTGTGATAAACAACTTAGGTTTATTAATGGGACATACCTAGGTAGACACCTAGCCTGTCCGTTAGAAGTTATCGCTTGTTATCCTGCAATTGCCCTTCCCAATCTATATCTAGTCTGTTTGAGGACTTGATCGGTTACCTTCTCTCCGAGCTCGTCCCACACGGGCGCCAGCTTCTGACAGTGTCCGCACCACGGCGCGTAGAACTCGATGAGGGCGTCACGGCCGCTGTCGGTCACGAGCTCCTGGAAGTTCTTGCCGACGGCCACCTTCACCGGCCCGTCGTTCTTCTCCGGCACCGGCTCCGACTTGACGAACGGCTCCAATTTACCGTCCAACAGGTCCCGAGTGAACGCCAGCAGGTTTTCAACGCTAAAAAGATAAGAGGAATAATGATTAGTGACACAATTGCTTTTAAAGATCTGTTACTATTATTATTATGCATTAAGACAAGTTTGTATCAGGGCAGGGAGGGGATGTAGCGTGCTAGATATCTATGCAGACATCATTCTCCTTGTCTCCACTCACATACAAGTCGGTTTCTGAAATTTCCAGGATATCCCATCAGCCAATAACCTATTTGAATAGCAAAGAACAGGGGCTCTGCAGTGTCATAGCATACTAACATACATTAGTAAGTAATCAGTTTTGTGGTGTTATCATAATTACGATAACTCAGTGCAATGAACCCAGCACATTTAATCGTTTTGCACTGTTTCCCAATCTATTGTAAATAACTAATCAATCTTTTGTTATGTTTACGATTTAATCCGCTAGCATTTTGTTAAAAAATCATTTCATGGTGCATTCATTCAATAATAAAATATAAACATACAACATGAAAATGTATTAATAATATTACTGAAGCGTAACGCTGCCGATAAGAACAATTCGTACAATGAAAATGGTCACGTTGATGTTTACAATAGAAACAATTTATAACTGTACCGCGATTATCCATGAATTTGCTATACGACTTTGAGTTAAACTTGGAATACAGTCTTAAAAAGTGGGCAATTAAGCCCCTTTATGGGCGCTTTCAAGGAGGCGGTGAAAACTCTAGCTAAAAGAAATGGGACAGACACACACACGCACATACACACGAGTGATTTGGAGCGGGCGGGGCTATGGCCCTGTCTTATGAGACACACTAGGAATATCACTACATAGTATAAAACATAGTCGCTTTCTATGTCCCTATATCCCCATGTTTCCTTAAATCTTTAAAACTACGCAACGGATTTTGATGCGGTTTTTTTTAATAGATAGAGTGATTTAAGAAGAAGGTTTTTTATGTATAATAACATACATTATATAGTAGACAAATACTGTTATAATTTATATGACAGAACGTTTGCCGGGTCAGCCAGTTATACATATAAACCTACCTCTTGATTTACTGTATCTATTAAAAAAAACCGGATCAAAATCCATTGAGTAGTTTTAAAGATCTAAGCATACATAAGGACAGAGAGCGGTAAGCGACTTTGTTTTATACTATGTAGTGATACGACGGACACAACACAAGCACGGCCTGAGTCGTGTCGCCAGCCGCCATTTCTTCGGAGTATTTTACTTTTTTTTGATAGCCACTGCTGTTAACTCGGATGATTTCAAAGCATGTAGGTGCTTTAAATTTGTTTCCACATATAACAACTCTATAGTCCATTATCGCCCCATTATTGGTTTAAAGAGTCAATTTGCGCAACCACGAAACGCCTGGTTGGAACAAGTGGATAACTGTTTGAATAAATGCAGTTTAATTGGTAATGATTTTTTTCTTTTCATAACCGTTTAACTAAAATCTCGCCAGATGGAACTCGATGATACAGGTGCCCAATCATTGCACGTTTGAACAGTTCTAGATTATATACTCGTAAGTAATAAACGTATTAAAACAACAATCCAACAGAATATTTCCTTTTAATATAAAAATTTGCGTACCATTGACTACTTGTAAGTCAAAAATTTGTACATTGAAAGATACCTTCATGTTTTATTTAAACTGACAAAACATACAATCCTTTGACAACTTAATAATAATAACTATCAAAGTACATTAGCTAACGGCAAACAGAGTGATTCTATAAGGGTTCCGTTTTTTCCTTTTAAGACACGGAACCCTAAATGCTTATTCTTTTGTTTTACATGGTCGATTTTGTCGAATCGTTTCATCGGATATAACATACATAGAAGAGAACAAGTGAAAAAGCGTGATAGAATCGAACACGTAACACACACACGCACACACGCACACACATAAGCGCGCACACATATACATTGTCGCCGCGTTGAAACGTCGGCCGGTCAACGAGGTGTTATTAAGCTGTCATGCGACAATGTCAATAATAGGGGTCCGCTATTACAGCGACCCCCGCTCGCTTCCGATTGCTCAACTTTCTTTTCATATCCGACTTCGTGAGTTTTCATACCACTACACTCCTTGGTGGTCGTTTCGTTTTTCCTTCTTCGTTTTCATTCACTCGGAGCATTATTTACTATTCGTTTTATCATTCAAACTTTGACTGAACATTTGCAAGTATCGGCGCGGATATTCAGCGTCTGTGTGGCTATTCACACGTGCACTGCGCTCGCGACAAAAGGAGTCTCAAATGTTTGTTAATTATCGCTTTCGATATTTTTCATTTCGCTTCCGTTTGTCGTGAAAAGTTCTGTCAAACAGTTGACGCGGCCAACAACGTGGGCCGTCAGCGAGGTATTATTGAGTTGTCGCACAACTAATAAGTCGAGCCGCGATTATAATTCGCGATAACTTCCCTATCGCTAACGTTTCAGCAACGGTGCGTATTTTTGGTTATTTCGGTGGCATGCGCCAACGTTACCCAGTTTTATAATAGAATAAGGGTTTATTTACTATTAATTTATGTATTGGTACTAAAATATTATTAACGATAAGCCTTTCAGTAATGTCATTAACATCGAGTGAAGTGACTTGCCAATCCGTACTGGTGCAATATGGTCCAGGTTTCACATAGTTGCAAGTAGGACACGTGACCAGATTCATATATTATAATGATATCATGAGTTTAAGTAAGTATAATAATATAAGCCAAATTTTACATTTTTACGTGAAATGGTTTCCGGGGGTCAAAACTGGCTCCGAATGGTTCATGTAATATTGCACACGTTGCTGCTCGCAATTCCGTAAGCAAGAAACTGGCCTGACACGCTGCCGTGTGTCTAAATTATCTTTATGTATTAGTAAAATAATAAAATAACATTTACAAGACGGGTGATCTCATGAGAACGCTCCAAGCTATGTATCTATGAATGATACGACCGCCAGCCAGCACACCTTCCGGTAAACGAGAAAAAACATGTTTACATTTAGGTTATAACACGTCCTCGTGATTCACTAATAACTGCATCGCTCGTAAGAACTAAGAAGCAAATATGTAGTCGCAAGTGCGTCATAACGCGTTACCTCTTGCGATTCTGAATCAGCCTTCAAATAGCAAACAAATGACAAGCGCTACGGAAATTGTCTCTAATGTACCTACTGGTATTAGAAATCCCTTTGTATAGATTACTAATGGAATTGAAGATCATCACACTGAGCAATAACTCACTACAATCGTTAGATACACGACTGTAGCAAATTTTCTGGAATTCTCTTAGTCACGACCCCGAGATTGTTCCAATTGCGCGCAGTAAACTTGTACCTACTTACATGAAGTTTAAGAATAAAACGTGACCATCATTAAACATTTACAACAATACAATGATCAGTAAAATGTATTACACTGCTGCATATATAAATATGTACATAATATATATATATATCGCATTAAAAACCAAAACATTATCCAGCATTGAAGCCAAGGCGAGAAGATTAGAACGGTCTGCGTTCGCTCTACGATAATAAACGCTAGGGGTGCATAAAGAGGGGTGACTTGAAAACATCCGAACCATCTCTTGATAGAGCACGCATTTTAAAGGGAATTTCATTTCAGCCGTTTCCCCGATTAATGACTATGGCGAAATTCAATTTCCATCGTGCGACACCGCGAGACGCGTTTTCCGTAAACTGCGATTAAATTAATGATTGTATGTTTGTTCTTTTACGGAAACAGATAACAAAAAATCAAAAATTAAAACGTGCTATTACAAGCTTTTATGCGACACTATGCTGCTCTTGCCCGCGACTTACGACATCACAGAATCCTCAAAAATAACAGTATTTCTCTACTATGTAGTGGATGTTATTATACATATAAACCTTCCTCTTTACTCACTCTATCTATTTAAAAAAAAACGCATCAAATGCGTGGTTTTTAAGATCTGAGCATACAAAGGGACAGATAGCGGGAAGCGACTTTGTTTTATACTATGTAGTGATAGTGATCGATATATAACTTTGTATAATGTACAAGGACCAATTAGTGCGATGACTCTTTTGGATTGTATCACTTCCCGTTGTTACCTCGTCGAGTCGTAACAAAACGTAATTAATAACTATTCACTGCTATGGGAAAGGTTGCTTCTGTTGCCTATGCGATCATGTTGTATCGTAAAAAAAAACAAAAGCTCCTTACGTCTAAGGTCAGCGCCGCTGGACGGAGCGACGCTAAAGCGAGTTAGGTACTTACTAACAATTGAAATTCAACCTAAAATACTGCTCAATACGATTGTAATTAAAATAATGAACCGAAATGCACGACTGGAGATTTGATTTTTTTAAAGCGACATCAGTAACAGGAGAAAACTCATGCATACACGTCAAACCACTCCATTGCGTACGAGTCATTGGAACATGTAAATTTACGTATGTAGATATAACTTCATAATGACAAATGGTCGCCTATAATTCGATAAGAGAAAACACATTAACGCGGAGACGATTCAATTAAAAGTTGACATTTGCGTCGTCAAAGAAGCGAAGTCATAATAATTACACTCACCGAGGTAATTCATTGAAGTCAACATAATTACGATAGCATAAATCATTATAATTGCGTGTAGAGATGCACGTGTAGCTGTTATTAGGTTTATATATAATAAGTAATAAAATCAATTTGGCGTAAAACTTTTTAGCTAATAAATGCCAGTGTTGAAATAACTTAAAAAGTCAAGTAAATAACGCCAAGTCAAAGATAATGAAATTTTGATAATTTTAAACGCCCCTTACTGTTCTTGCACAAAATAACACAACATTTACGACTATTTTATAATTTTAGTTTTCGGTTTGACGCAAGAGTCAAGAGTCTCCGAAACCGGCATGTGTGCATGAAGAGAGTGATGAAATGTAGACGAAGCACGTCAGGCTTACAAGGACAGACATATTTGGCACTCGGTGCTTTCTGCCTACCCCGTCAGGGGTCCTGGCGTGATCGTATGTTATTGTTAGTGTCGATTTCGGTATTATTCCTATTAGTAAATATGTACCTACTTATGTACCATGTAAATAATTTATATAATATAACTACAGCCAAACTATATTATTCTAGAGCAAAGAGAGAAAGCTAAGAACGAGAGCACAAATCACATATACAGGAGTAGTGGCCCTAGCACGAACCTCTAGCGACAAAGTATTCGTACGGTAAATGGTAAAAAAATGAATGAAAAATGTACAGCGCCCCTAGCGTGCGTAAAAGGAACTAATTTTGCGAGCACGAACCGTACTTCCGATTTTCTAGCGTCCAAGTTAATGTAAACGTTC